>CANXYC011267296.1:0-135876 GCA_948193065.1 Aleurites moluccanus | reverse complement strand
TTTTAATTTTAGAAAAGTATAGTTAAATAAAAATTAATTATTTTAATTTAATAAAAAGTAATTTTAAATTAAAAATAATATTTTTTTTAATTTTAAATAAATAAAATAATTAATTTTTATTTAGTTATTAATTTATTTTATTTTTTTATATATTTAATTTAAAAAAATATTTTTTGTAAATAAATAAAATTTTAAAGACTAAATTATAATTTATCAATTACTTTTTAATTCTTATAAGGTCAGGGACATAAGTCAATAGTCAAATAATTAAAATTATAAATTTTAATAATATTAAGATCAAAATTATATTTTAAAAAATATTAAAAATTAATATACTCATGAAATTAAAATTAGATGACAGAGTCAAATTTTACCTTATCCCTTTTTTTTTTTAAGAATGCTATCAATATTTACTGTAAACACTTTCTTTGGACACTTTTTGACTAGTCCAATTTTTAAAGAAAATCTTATTACCTATTATCAGGAACGGAGCTACTGCTGCGCTAAAAGCTATGGTCTCCCTAGGCCCAACAATAACACCAACAGTACATGTAATATATATTAAAAATATAATAATAACAGACCATTTATTGCTGGGATATTATATATATATATGATACGGAAAGTTTTTCATTTTTTACTTTTAAGTTTTAACTAAATTTCTTTTCAATAATGAAATAAATATTAAAAAATAATTTCCAAATTAAAGTATTAATTATAGTGACTAAATTTTTTCAAATAAAAAGTAATGGTGAATCCTCACAATATGCTATCCTTAATGTTTTAATTATTTTAATCCACAACCTATTTATTCACATGCTAATTTTTGAAATTTTATACTAAATAGTTTTATATACCATTTTCATGGTATTTTTTTTTTTAACTTTGAAATATATCCTTATTATAAATAATTTTTGTTGAGTGATTAAATTATGGAATTACTCATGTATATTTAAAAACAAAATTAAATATTTTAATTAATTGTACTTTTTTATAAATAGTCTAATAAGTTAATTATATTTAGGGTAGATGAAAATGTAGGATAGTAAAATTATACAAATGAACTAATTTTCCAGTTTTTAATTTTTTATTTGGAAATAAAAAATTAGAAAATAGAGAAGAGAATTAAAAAATGAAAAATATAAAATTTTTTCCACAATTAAAAATATGAACCTTTCCAAATTTCTGTCTCTTAGCATTTGTGTCTGTCTCTTCCTTTCCAAAGGTACAATCCGTACTTTTGCTTCAAAATTCCTTTTCAAAATTTGGTGATTTCTTCAAAATTAACTTGGGCATTGATGTTTAGAAATTCTATAATCCAGGTAATTTTTCATTCTCTTTAATTTTAATGTTGTGTTTATAAATTGAAATTTAGATTTGAAAATATTTATTATATAATAATAAATTATTATATATCAAAATTGGTTTAGGCATTGGTTTGATTTTGATATCTTATAATTGACCCTCCTAAATAAAAACGCAAGCTCCGCCTCTGTCTATTATAATAAATAAAAGTAAATATGACACTATTATTTTTCTTTTTTTTCTTTTTTTATATTAATGACTATATATTAATTTATCTTTTATGATAAAAGTTAATATAGTATTTTTTAACTCTATATTAATTATTATACTTTTTTTTTAATATTTTAACGTGATTTTATTTTATAATTTTTCACGTGTTGGTCATTTTTAATTTTTTTTTTCAAATTAAAATAACTCAATAATTTTAACATTATTAATAAATTTTTCAAAGAAAAATTTTACAAATTAATTTTTTTTTATCTATAATGAAATTATTTTCTATAAAATATTCATTATACATATGTATAACCCAAATCATCCACCTCAGTAAAATATTTAATAAAATAAAATCACATTAAAATACTTATAAAAAGGAAAGGAAAAAAAAAGTCATTGATATAGAGCTAAAAAAAATTACTATATTTAGTTGTAGGTGGTAAACTGGCAATATTAGCATTCCATTTTTTATTTTTGATACTTTCACTAATTTTTTTATTATTGAACTTGACTATTATATCATTGTTATATTATTTAACTAATAATTTTTATAAAAAAATAAAATTTAATTAAATTTCATTTATTATTATTATTTTTAATTCATACGTATATATAAAAGAAAATTAAGTAAAATTTTTATTTTTAGTTTTCATAAAAAAAAAAAAAAAAGAAGACTTATATACTTAAAAAGTTACATTTACTTTTATTTTTTATTTCATAAAAGTGATATTTATATTTATATTTTTTAAAAATATGATAATAAAAAATATATTTAATAAATATATATTTTTATTTAAAAAAATAATAAAAGTTTTTATTTTTAATATTATGAAATAAATTTATTTAATTTTGTAATTTTTAATTTTTATATTTTTCTGAGCAAATATATATATTTTTTCACTTTTAAAAGAAAGATAATTTACAAAATAACTCTTAAATTATAATTTTAAGAAATTTTTTTAATTATACTCATTAAAAATATATATTTTATTAAAATGTCCTAATAAATTATATATTTTTCCTTTATAAACTGAATAAATTAAAAGATTAAAATAACAAGTAAAAAATTAAAAAGAATACCGTCACAAAAAAAATATTTTTGAGATTATTACGTTATTTTTAAAATATATTGAGAGGTATTAATATTTTATTTTTCTATTTGATTAATTAACTTTCTTGATAATAAAAAAAAAATTATTTAAAAAAATTAAACAAAATATATAATTTGGAAGAAAATTTATTTTATAACATGTAAAAATGAATATTTTATTATGATATTTTTTTATGTAAAAATTATATATGTGTGTATATGTATAGTTTTTAGCATCATATATTTTTCTAAAATATAAAAAATATTTCTATAAATTAAAAGCAGTAATAATAATGAAATATAAAAAGAAATGAACATTAAATATTTTTTATTATGAGAGCTATTAGTTAAATAATGCAATAAGATTATTATAATAAAATTTAATAATAAAATTGATAATGAAAACGTTAAAAAAAAAAAAAGAAAGTGTCAATATCATTGCTCTTAATTATATATTTTTACCATTTAGTCAATAATAGAAAAAAGAAAAAATAATACTATATTTACAAATTTATCTTTAAAAATTAAATCAATAACAAAAAAAAAATACTTAAAAAGAATATTTAAAGGGAGTGTTCCTATTATTCTTTTTATTTTTTATTCTTAGTTTCATCAAAGTGTAAAAAGGATTTACATAATTAAACTTAACACTAATATATATTATAAATCACATTAAATATTTCTTTTTTACTGGAGGACATATAGGGCAGGAATGGAAATTTAATTTTCAACTTGATTCCTTTTTTTTTTTTAGAAAATAAAACTAAAGATATATTAATTAGAAGAGAAAGGTTACAAAGAAGATAACAAAATAACTAGAAACCCAACTAAACCGTAACTCTCTAATTAGAACATTTTGCTCAGTGAGAAACTCTACAATAAACCAGGCAGGACCCAAGTAAAAGAAAAGCCGCAGATACAATTATGCCATGAACAAGGCGATGCAGATTCTAAAAGACCGTTTATGCTGACTAAGAGGTAAAGGGTCCAGATGGGAGATGTTGAGCACCGGATAAGCCACAACACAACACGATATGCCGGAGAATGATGGGTGCAATCAGATTCATCTTAAACAAGAAATAGATGAAGAAAGGTCACTAGAGAAAATTTTGATTTGCAGGTAAACTGAGTCAAAACTTTCTGAAAAATAAAAACTTAATTATCAGAAAATACGAGTCAAGATCTTCTGCAAAATTTGTTATTGAAGAAATTTCCAAGCAGCGAAAACCCAATCTATGGATAAAGACACTATGAGAGGTGTGAATAAAACACAAAATAAAGAAGAAAGAAAAAGATAAATAGAGCATAAAAATAATACAATAGCGGATTTGGAATTGTCACCAATAGAATTGACAACAGCCCCACCCAAATCTGAATCTCAGATCTAAAGAGCGGACAAAGCAAGGAAAACAAAAGGAGCTAATATATCTTTTATAAATAATGGAAATTAAACATTATTTTGTTTTAATCTCAAAATTAAAATAAATCTCCCTAAAAAAATAAAAATAAAATAAATCAATCACAAACTATATAATAATAATGTAATTATGCAATAATTACTATGGAGTTTAAGAAAACTTTTTAAAAATGATTGAAATAAGCATATATGAAAATCAAATGAATAAAAATAAAAATAAAAAATGATTGTGGGCGCCAATTAAAAAGAAAAACACACGCCGGGTTCCTTAATAAACCCTCGCCCAAACGCGCATTCTTAAACCCAAAAAAAAAAAAAAAGCACAGAAACAATGGGGAAGAAGAAGAAAAGAGCTGAAGCAGAGAGAGTGGAAAACCATCGAACAGCAAACGAGGAGGTGGAGGAGCTCGTTAATGGCGAACCTTTCCAGAAGATGAAAAAGAAGAAGAAGAAGAAGAAAAAGGAGAGAAATGAGACCAAGAAAGAAGAGAACGAAGCGACGAAGGGGACACCTACAGTGAGCATCGCCGTCCCTGGTTCAATCATCGACAACGCTCAATCTCTCGAACTCGCTACCCGAGTAATACTCTTTAAGCTCTTTATTTACTGTTCCGATACTTGCAATCGATCATTATCTTATTTTCTGTATTTTGGTATTTCGCTTTTCAGTTGGCGGGTCAGATTGCCCGTGCGGCCGCTATATTTCGAATCGATGAGGTCTGTTCACTGTGTTCACTTCACTTAATCCTTTATTTTATTGCTTAGAAAAATTGGTTTTATTACTACTGGATTTTTTTATGCATAATTATTTTGCAAATGGAAACTAGCTTTTAACGTTTATTGTATATGAGCAGGTGGTGGTGTTTGATAATAAGAGTAGTTCAGTGAATGAGGATCCTACCATGAACACAGGCAATAACACAGATGAGAATGAAAGTGGTGCGGCTTTTCTCATAAGGATTTTGCGTTATCTTGAGACTCCACAGTACTTAAGAAAAGCCCTTTTTCCAAAGCTTAATAGCCTGAGATTTGTGGTGAGGGACCAATTGGTTGATTAATTTTATTTGTTACATTTATTGATTGTTGATTAATTTTATTAAGTTGCTTATAATTTTGCACTTTTTTTTTTTTTTCACAGGGTCTGTTGCCTCCGCTTGATGCTCCACACCATTTGCGCAAGCATGAATGGGCTCCATTTCGAGAGGGTAAGCTTTTGATATTTTTTGTTCTTTGCTTGTTTTAGGAATCTCCCTTTTTTTCCTTGAATAAGGCAAATTAATTATGTCTGAATTTGAGTTTGTTTGTCCCTCCATCTTAGGTCAACCATTTGATATCTTATAATAATTTTATAGGTGTCACACTAAATGAAAAAGCTCCAAACTCTGTGGGAACGCTAGTTGATGTGGGTTTGAGTAAGGTAAAAATCTGTTGGAGTTTGTTATTAATTTTGTTCTTACCTCCTTTCTTTTCTAAGAATTGTTATGGTGTCTCTTCTATTTCATGTGCTGCGTAGGAAGTTGCTTTGATTAATAGAAAAAATGGTGAGACTAAGTGATTTGGCATTGAAACTACCTACTGGTTTTCCTTAATTCAAAATATAGCAAGAGTTGGATAGTTTCTTCATGATCTTTCATGAGAGTCAGATCCCTGTTGAATCAGACATAAGTTCGTATAATCCTCCTTTGCAATGAACCTCTAACCTTTGATTTGATTATGAAGACGTAGGTTCTTGTAAGCTTCTGAGCAGCTTGGATCTCTTTAAATTTAGACGTTATAATTCACAACAATATTTCCCAAGCTGAATTAAACAAAGTGACACAATTCTGCATCACAAAACCTCTTGGCTTTTTGTTTTTGTTTTTGTGTTATTTTCATTTATTTCTATGCTAATATGCACCGTTATCTTCATATAGAGTTTTTTGAGTAGTACCAGCATGACTTTTGTTGGCATATGGAATATCAAAGCATAATTATCAAAATGCTTAATTTCTTTTTCTTCCTCTCTCTCGTGCATATTGCAAAATTTTTTCTTCATTCCATTTATTTGGCTCCAGTTTTATGATTTTCCTATTGAAATGTAGATTGGAAATGAATCTTTAGTAAATTTAATGTTTTAATTTAAAGCTAAATTCTGCAGAATATTGTTATTAATCAAGTACTTGAACCTTGCATAAGAGTAACTGTGGCAATGGGAACCAACCGCAATTTGGATGCTGGTAATGAGTCGTTTTTCTTTTGAAGAGTTTTCAACCTTGCCTGATTTGTTCACCAGTCTATTGAGTGAAGATAGACAGCTTTAGTTTTCTAGACAACTTTTCAAGGTGTAACACATTAATCACAGTATATTAACTCTGTTCGTTTCCAATACTCCCTTCGAGTCCATGTTTTTCCCCCTTTTTTTCCCTGGAATAATAAATTTTTATTTCTTATAATATATTCTGATCATTTTAGTTCAAGTACTATGCTTGCAGAGAAAGATAATACCCTCATAAAGTTCATGATTTTTTATTGCATTTATCTAGATTTACCACGCCAGATTGTCTCGTTGTCCAAGCCCAGGGAAGAAGCTGGAATGTACTGGGGGTATCGAGTGCGGTACGCTTCTAATATCAATTCAGTGTTTTATGATTGCCCCTACAAGGTATTGATACTTTGATCCTATTGTAGTATAGTTTCTATATTCACTTTTTAAGAGCCATATATAGTTTTCCTGTTGAAAATTAAAAGAAGACCATCAATTTCAATGTGTTTATCATAGGGTGGGTATGATCATTTGATTGGCACCTCAGAGCATGGTCAGATTATTAACTCATCAGAGCTTTCTTTACCAAATTTCAGGTATGATTTTATTCTCTGTTACATAGGTCCTTAACATAACTTCAGACAGGTGGTTGTACTCATTTAACAGGAAGGGGCTTTCAGTAATCAGCAGTGTACTAATGTTTTGGCTGAATATGGACATTTATTATGGCATTTCTTTTTACTCCTTGCATCTCTGTTCCTAGGATTTAGACTTTGTTTGTTCCAATTCTAAGCAATTTTATTTTGTAGAAAGTAATAATGAGTGCATTTTAAGCACACAGCCTTTTGTCCAACTTTAGTCTTCTGATTGTATATATAATTTGGAAGGCATTTATTGATTGCTTTTGGTGGGCTTGCGGGATTGGAAGAAAGCATTGAAGAGGACAGTAGCTTGAAGGTACTATCTGTCAATAAATATACTGTTATTGTTGAAGAATTACCTGGTTCCAGTTTTAGATCTCTTCGCACATACATTTTTACATAATTCACAACTATTTCTTTCCTTTTTCTGTTCCCCCAATATCTCTCCCTTTTTTTTAAATTTATTATTATCTTGGATTAGAACATTGCAGTTTGCCTCCTTTTCATGTTTTTGGATTTTGACAGCATAAAATGTTATTTGGAAACAAAATCAACCCCACTTTCTCTCGTACATATTCAGCGTAATTTATGATTTGTTTAAGCTTTAGAGCTGGTTAAGGCAAAAGCAAAGTGAATTATGAATACTGGCTTTGGTGTTTCTTCTTCTTGAAGGGTAAAAGTGTTCGAGAGGTTTTTGATTCATACTTGAACACCTGTCCTCATCAAGGAAGTCGAACAATTCGAACCGAGGTTTGTACTTTTTAGTTTATTTTCTCTTCTGTTTACCATAAATAAATTGTCTGCTAAAAGATGTTATTGCGATTTAAATTTGTCTTTGTGACAGGAAGCAATTTTTATATCACTTCAATATTTTCAAGAACCAATCAACCGGGCATTGCAAAGAATATAATGTTAAAGTTTGCCTGCTGTTTGCTAAATTTAATGGCCATTTTATCCTTGATATTGTCTTTCTCTAGCCACAATTTACAGAGATTTTGGAGCTGGTTGCTGACAATCGGCAAGGCAAATTAATCAATATTTGTTGAAAAAAGAATATTCTTAGGATTTTTAGTATTACAATATTTAGCCAGGTTCAAGTTGAAAGGTTGCAAATTTTGCAAGGGGTTTTCTCAAATTTTTAATGTATTGTCTGGAAAATTTTGGTAATTAATTGATCTAATTCATTTCCCCCTCTGGTGTTCATGTTGATGTTTTTTCTTTTTTCGAGGGGAGGGGTTCATGTTGATGTTGAGAAGAACACTAATGGCTTGTTTTTTTTGTGGTTCTTTCCTCTTTTCTTGGCGTCTAAACTCTGAAGCCTTAAAGCTAAACTGCTTTAGGTGTCTATTTCTTGTCCATAGTAACTCTTAGTAGAACGTGTACTAAATACAAATTTTAGTTTGTTTTGTACCATATCAGTCACTTTGCAAGACAAGCTTCCAAGGTGATTACAGTGAAATACTCGACACTGTTTGTAAGGACTCTGAATAACCCTATTTCTGTTTGATCACTGATATATCGTTCCTTTCCCGTAGTCAATTGTGGCAACAAGGATTCTGCAAGCAGCTGGCAGCACAAACAAGGTATTATCATTCTCTTTCATTTCCTTTGAAATATGACCCTTTCAAATCTAAGTCATAAAATGGGAGGATATATAGTTGTTATAAAGGAGGATACTTGTACAATTTTATCACTAGGGTAGATGATTTTGAAGTGGTGTATTCCTAGTGTTTGTTGCTGATTCTCATATCAGTGATATCGACTCTTTACAATATATCTTTGACGGTAAACCTTTACGTCAAAAATATAAAATCAGCTTGTTGTGGTCTTGAGGGAGGATGTGTTTATGCATTTTTTGGCCAATCATTATGGGTAATTAGAGAGGATTCGTGGACCAAACTGATGACAATCTTTGAGCTCCCAAAACCTCATCCTTGTGATGTATGAAGAACTCCAAGACTTGTTTCCACTAGTTTTCTTTTTCGACTTGTTTCCAATAGTTTTCAGTAAGCACTGATTGAGAAGCTTCAAGCTTGTGATGTTTGCCACTGGCTATCTTGTTGTGCATATGATACGGAGGAGCGCAGTTTTCACATGCTTAAGCTTGACCTTCATTCATTCACATATTCAAGTTGGCATATGGTGAGAGCTTTGTTTCACCTCCGGAATATCTAATGACTAGTTTGATATTATCATTGCAAATAACAATTTTTATATAAGAAATGAGGAATCAATAGTCAATAACTCCTTGTAATTTATTTTTTTCAACCTAAAATTGATATAGGAAAAAGTTCAAAAAAATATTTTTTTTTTTTTTTCCAAAACTTGTTATCTTTAATATTGATACCAAATTAGGGATGGCAATGGGGCGGGGCGGGGGAACCATCTCCACTCCCACCTTAGCGGGGAATCTTCGTCCTCGTTCCCGTTTCATATATGGGAATAATTTAGTCCTCATTCTCATCCCCGTGGGGATTTTCGTTTCCCGCTTAAATTTTGTATTACTAAATTTATTTATAATAAATTTTGTATTACTAAATTTATTTATATTTATAAAATTCATAAATAATAGCTAAAAATATGAAAAAATTTATTTAGAAAATATTAATAAATTTAAACACATAAACATCAATCAAATATAATTAAAATATAAATATTTTAATACATAACAAATATTCAGTAATATTTTTTAATAAAATATTAAAAATTCAGCATACATTAAAGTACGAGTACTTAAACAAATTTAATCTAATAAGTGTTTTCAATAAATTTCATTAACATCATAAGAATTATTTATTAAACAAATTATTTTATATATATATATATATATATATATATATATGTTATGATATTAATTAATATAATTTTATATAAAGAATAATTAAATAAATATAATAATTAACTAAGTATAATAACGGGTTCTCACGAGGTGGGCAATACACTTTCTGTTTCCGCTAACGGGGAAAAAATATTCCCTATTCCTATCTCCATGGGGAGATAAATTAGAAAATTCTCACCCCGTTCGGGACAAATCCCAGCAGAAAATAAAAATTTTTCATCCCATTGTCATCCCTATACCAAATTGATCCCAAATCTCTTATCAGTATCATCACTTTCAACACAATATTTACGAATTTCACGATTCATGTGAAGTACTTAGTTTTGATGTCCATTGTTCATGGTGGACTGCTTTAACTCTAAATTAAAAAGATTTTAATTACTCTTTTTCTTGTTAATTTGATAAACTTCTACTGGGAGATTTATATATATAATTTTTTTAGTTTAAATTTCTTATAGTTAGGAATAGGAAGTTAGGTAAGAACGTACTTAGACATAATTAAAAGTTCTTCAAAGAAATATAATGAAGAAACTCTACCTTACAATAGACATGTGAGGTACTGATCGTCTAAAAGCATTTTCTTACATTTCGTAATCATGATTCATGATATATGTAAAAATCTAAAAAACATCTAATTATAAGTATGGCTATCTCCTAATGCGGAATGGTTAATGTATAATTAAAGATGGAACCAGATTTTTGCTCTAACTGTAAATGGGCATAAAATTTAACATGGTTTTGAGCGATTAATTGATTAATATTTATATTATGGGAATGAAGGAATCAAACTTAGGTCTATCGTCCATGTGGTGTATTAGTAGGAGCGGCTTTGTGCAAGGAAATACAAACAATTCGTGCCTGTGTATATAAACTAAATTGAATATATTATAGGGTAAATTAATATGAAACCTCTGGAGTTTGAATAACAATAAACACTTTAATTCCTACAGTTTCAATTTTATTTCTTAAACTAATATCAATTAAGGGTCGTAGATTTTAAGAGATTAAAATGTTGTATAATATAATAATTAAAGACTAAAGCACATTATATTTTAAAATTTTAAGAATTAAAGTATTATATAAATTAAAATGTATTAAAGTATTATATAAATTAAAATGTAGTAAAAAATATTATAATTTTATAAATAAAGATTAAAGTATTAGTTATTAACAAATTTTAGAGACTATTAATTTTTAAAATAATGACTAAAATACTAATTATATCAAATTTAAAATAATTTATCTCAATATTATATAACTAAACACTATTTAAATTATTAAAATTTTTGTTTTGTAAATTTTTTTGTATTAATTTTATTGCTGATATTTTTACAAACGTTAGAGTTTATATCAGTTATGAAAAGAATTAGAAAAAATTTAACACAGAGTATGAGTTATTTTTTCGTTCTCATATTATTATATAAATATTAGAGTTAATATACATTTAAAAATAATAATCTCAAACATTAATTATTAAAATTAAAAAAATTAAATATATATAATTTTATTCTATATCTTTCTTACTTACTATTTATATATATATATATTTTTTTTTAAAAAAGTGAAATATTAATAATGTTCAGGGGCCAGAATTTAGCCATTTGTATGTTAACTGTAACAGTAGGTGCGGTTCGTAACTAACTCCATATATGTAATAAATTAATTAATTTTAATTACCTTGAGTTGCCGATACGGTCTCCCTAACCTATTCATTTATTCTCAACTCTAAGGCTGTCCGAGTTTCATTTTTCTTTCACTAAAGTCAAAACATTTGCATAAAAGAAGGACCAACACTTTTCTGAAACCCGCAAAAAAACAAAGAACCGATTCAATATCTCTTCTTCTTCTTGCTTTATAACAAGTCTTAGAACTGTTTTAAAGCTCTGGTCGATCAGAAATGGCTGCGTCGGCTAAAAATCTTCCTGCTGATATCATCACCGACATCCTTTCCCGGTTGCCGCTCAAATCTTTGGTCAGATTCAGGTGTGTTTCAAAGCCTTGGCTTCACTTTATTACTCAATCAAGATTCCCTTATTGGCTCCTTTATCGCCATCTCTACTGCGATCCTCTTACATACTGTTCTCATAATCAGAGTAATCTCTTGCTCTGTTATAACAAACGCACAGAATCTGAAGGATCAGACTATAAATTGTATTCTTTGGGAGGTGGGTTTCAAGAAGATTCCTTCAGGGTAGCTATGGAGGTTGATTTTCCTCTGATTAGAGGTAAATTTTTTGAGATCAAGACTGGTGACTGCCATGGCATGCTCTGTATAGCCATTCAAGATTATTATAATTTTAATACCCTTGTTTTATGGAATCCATCTATTGGTGATTATAGGACATTACCTCTCCCTGAAGAGTTGGGTATTTGTGAAGGAGTATGTGGGTTGGGCTTCGATTTAAGCATGGATGATTATAAAGTAGTGAGCCTCTGTGAAAAACAGGTTCATGTGCTTTCAGTTAAAAGAAATACATGGAAGAATCTTGGAGAATTAGCTTACTCTTTTTTTTATGAAGGAATTCCAGCAAATGGTTGTCTTTATTGGGCTGCTAGTAAAACCCACAAATTTGCTGACAAAATTTTATGTCTTAATTTATCAGATGAAACATTCAGGGAAATTCCTCCTCCTCCTTTTGATCCATCAATTTCTCGACCTACTCTGTTTCGAGATGAAGAAGATCAGTTTATTGTAGTTACTGAATTGAACTTATTGCTTTGGGGAAATGCACTTTGTGTGTTTCGCCAATATGACCAATCTTTATGGGTAATGAAAGAAGTGAAAGAAGAAAATGCTGGGGTGAAAGAAATTTGGACTAAAATGATGACTATCCCCAAAATCTCCAATCGAGAATCCCATTTTCGAATTTATTATCGCTTGCATCCAAAATGCTTCACTAAGACTGGTAAGCTTATAGTCTCTGTGAGACACAAGTGGTTTGTGATGTATGATGGAGTTAGATATGAGGACCTCAATGTTCATGACCTCCCAGATGGAAGGTATAATAAGGCTATTGTGTATACTGAAAGCCTAATTTCACCTGGCAGCATAAGAGGAATGAATGATATAGACTAATTAAGAAGTACTAAAACTCTATTAAGGTAATAATTTTCTATGTACAAGTCATGGGAGGCAATTATGGGAACTATAGTTTGTGTTTGGAGTTGTTTGTCTTCATCTCCACCTTACTGTTATTGTACTTTTTCAATATAAGAGTTTGTAATCGCTGCTAAGAGTATAAGCAGTTTACTCTGTGTACATGTTATCTGCTATAAATGTATCCGTTTTTTTATTTTTTATTTTTTTATTTTTTTGCTTTTCCAAGAAAAAATTTATGGGGGATGTTTCCAATTTAGAAGGACCTTTTTTCCCCTAATTAAAATCAAGAGCATTATTTGTTTTTGTTTTCGAATCTATGTATTAATGATAGGATTGATATGCGTTAAATTTAGACCGTTAAATATAATATATAAAATTTTTAATATATTTTTTCCTATTCAAATAATTTTTATTTAACATAAAAAATATATCAATAAATTCATTATATAAAATATTATCAAAATATAATTTTTTTAAAAATTTTATAAATTTTTTTATATAAATAAAATGAGGCACAGCAGCCCTTCTCAATCCAGATATACATGTACTTATTTTCTTATGACAATATTGATTTAAAAAGAAATATTAAATTTGAAGATCATTCAATTAAATAATAGATTTTAATTTTTATAAATATATATATAAGCTCGTGTGTATATTTAATAATTTTATTTTATTTTAATTTATGTAAGTATGTAAATCAATGTGTCACATTTACTTCCTTATATGTTATAAATATAATATGTTTTTTTTCTTTTTCTTTTTAGAAAAAAAAATTATTTGAAGAGAATGTTTCCAATTTGGTCGGATTTTTTTTATTTTTTTTCCTCTGATCAAAATAAAAAATATGATTTATTTTTATTTCGAATCCATGTATTTAGGGCACATACAATTTTTATTTTCTTCTGAAAAGGTTGATTTAAATTAAAAGGAATGTTAAATAAATAGTAGATTTTGATTTATATAAATATGTATGCAATCGTGTACACGTGCCTAATAAATTTTGCCTCACTTCAATTTTTACAAGTATGTGAATCAATGTGTTACACATGTAATGTAATTTACTCTCTATAAATGTCTTATTATATGCTGATGCTATTATTTCTTTTTCTTTGATGAAAATTATTTTTGAAGGGGAATGTTTTCAATTAGGTAGGAGATTCTTTCTTCGTCTACTCAAAATCAAAAGTATAATTTGTTTTTATTTTCGAATCCATATATTTAGAGCACGTGTATTTTTTTCTTCTGAAAATATTGATTTAAATTTAGAGAACATCCAATTAAATAGTAGATTTTGATTTATATAAAATTTTGTCTCAATTCAATTTTTACAAGTATATAAAATCAATGTGTCACACATTTAGTATAATTTACTCTCTGCATGTTTTATTATATCCTGATGCTATAAAAATATCTGTTTTTTCTTTCTTTTTTTTTTTTTTTAGAAAATATTTTTTGAAGGAAAGTGTTTCCAATTAGGTATGAGATTTTTTTTTTTCATCTAGACGTTTTTTTTTTTCTTGAAAAGATTGATTTAAAAAAAATGTTAAATTTGGACCACATCTAATTAAATAGTAGATTTTAATTTATATAAATATATATTAAAGCGCATGCACGTGCATAATAAATAATTTTTATGGTGAACTGATTAGTTTAAATAATTTTTTTTTTATCGAAATTAAAAATATGATTTGTTTTTATTTTAAATCCAAGTATTTTCATCTGTGTGTTTTTTTTTCTATTGAAAAGATTGATTTAAAATAAAGTGTTATATTTGGACAACATCCAATTAAATAGTTGATTTTGTTATATATAAATATGTATATATATAGGTGTATGCAGACGCCTAGTAAATTTTATTAACTTCAATTTATGAAAGTGTGTAAATCAATATATCACGCATGTAATATAATTTACTCTATGCACGTGTTTTATTATATCCAATAAATGTATATGTTTTTTTCTTTTTTTTAGAATTTTTTGAATTTGAATGTTTCAAATTAGGTGGGAGATTTTCTTTTTCCTTCAAATCAAAATCAAATGCATGATTTATTTTATTTTCGAATCTATATATTTGCGATACTCTTTTTTTTTTTTTTCTTTTAAAAGATTGATTTAAAAGCGAATATTAAATTTAGACAATACCCAATTAAATAATAAATTTTAATTTAAATAAATTTATATGTAAATACGTGCACAGGCCTATTAATTTTTGTCTTATTTCAATTTATGTAAATGTGTAAATCAATATAGCATATTATATGTTATAAATGTTTATTTTTTTAGAAAAATAAAATTAAGGGGAATGTTATCAATTGGGTAGAATATTTTTTTTTCTACAAAGTAAAATCAAAAGTATAATTTATTTTTATTTTCAAATATATTTACGATATATATTTTTTTTTTCTTCTGTAAAGATTGATTTAGAAGGGAATATTAAATTTAAACGATATTTAATTAAATAACATATTTTAGTTTATATAAATATTTATGCAATTGTGCAAATCAATGTATCCACTCACGTACATTTCACTTGTATAAATTTGTGTGTTATTAATTGGTCTCTTTTGGAGATACATCATGGTTGCTATGTTTATCCAAGGCTGTTGTATGTTATGGTGATTAGGTATATCTACCTAGCAATCCAAGGCTCTTGTATTTCTACATTTATAATTGGCTGAGCCCATCTCTTGTGTTATAGAACCAAGTGGGCCTAAAGTTTCTATGCAATTTACAAGAGCTTTGATGTGTGTAGTTGGTTGATGAACGTAATGTGAAAATGTTAATAAATAGGGATGAAATTAAAAAATTAATTTTAAATAAATTAAAAATTAAAAGTTTTATATAAAAATTAAGTTCATCTAAAAATTTAAATTTAAGCAAGTCAAATAATTTTTTTTATAAATTAATTATTAAATTCATATAAAAAATTAAATTTAAATCAATCAAATAAAAATTATTCTATAATCTAATAAAATTTCCTTTTTATTATAATGATCCAAATCAATGTAAACCATATATTCATCTCGTGCATGCTAATAAAGCAGCAATGCTTTCAAGTATTGGAACCACAATGATTTTTACTTTAGATTAGTCGAAAGTAATCAAGCAAGCTCGAAAATTAGAATTGAATATCATCTTTTTTTTTTTATTATTTAAATTGATTCTAATATATATTCCATTGGAATAAAAATTTAGTGTCGATCATATTTATGTTAATTGGTCCTCTCCATCCCCTGCAAAGCTAATGATAAAGTGTTAAATCTCTTTTTTTTTTCAATTTTTTTTTATTCAAATAACAATTCATTGAATTGTGTAAAATCTTCAATTTTATGATGATGGAATCAAATATTATAAAAAAATAAAAAGTACCAATATAAAAAATTAAAAATAAGAAAGGCAATATAATATTTTTAATATATTATAATATAATTATCTTCATTATATTCTCTCATAATTCTTTTTTTTTTATCATTAAATATGTGAAGATATAAAATTTCACATGAATTAAATATAAAATATTAAATAAATTTATATATAATTAAATTTTTTAATTTTAATAATTAATTTTTAAAGTTAACATTCTTAATACTACATAAGCTCTCAACATGAAATATATTTTAATTGAAAATTTTAAATTTTTATATTAATATATAAAGATTAAAATATTAATAAGGAGATTAACTTAAAAATTTATTATAATAATAATAATAATTATTTATATATAATATATAATAATTTTATATTTATATATCTTTTTATTTAGATTAATTTTTATATATTATTATGATATATGAAAATTAACTAAAAATATATTTTAATAACAATTATGCAAAGCGTGAATTTACGAATTAATTGTTTTTATTTTTTTAGTAGATAAAAGGGGCAAAAATCCAAAGAAAACCAAAACAAAACAAAACTCACAGACCAATTTTTTTAATTTATATTTGGAAGAGAGTTTTAATTGGAGTGAATGAAAATAAAATATAGTGATTGTTTGGTTAAATTTTTTGATGCAGCTATTAATTTTTTAATTTTTAATAATTATATCATATTTATTTAGTTAATGACAATTGTTAGTTGTTAAGTAATCAAATAATTATTATTTATAAAATTTTTAATTTGAAATTTTTTTGAAAAAAAACTCTTTTAATTTAAATAAAAAAATTAAATTATTATTTTAAAAATAATATTTAAATAAAAAGATAAATATTAATATTTATTATTAATGCTCATTAATCATAATAACAACTAATATTTAATAATAATTTTATCAAACACTTATAATAATCAATTATTAAATAACAGTCATCATCCAACAACTATTACGAATAGTTAAATCAAATAAATTATAATAATTAACTAATTATTATATATCATCCCCCTCCTCAAACCTATTAACTCTTAAATTAAGGTGTGACTGAATAAAAGATACTAAAATAAAAATAAAAGCGGTGTAATGTCCTTTTAATCCTTCAATATGTTATTATGTGTATCTTTTAACAGTATAAACATTTTGAACTTTAATCTCTTATGTTAATAAAGTTTTCCGCATCCTTCCAATACAAGTTGAGGTTAAATTTTTAGGATTAAGATACTCATGTTCATCTAACGTGTTATATTAATATAATCTCTATTATTAAATATAAAATAAATGATTGAATTGTTTTTTATATTATAAATATGTATTTTCAAAATTTTGTGATAACAAAGAAAATAAAGAGATCTATTAAAGTAAAGAAAATAGAAAGGCAGTTAGAAAATTTGAATTATGATACATTCATCCTAATATGATAAATTATGTTAATATAATTTATATTTTTAAATATAAATTAAAAGGTTGAAATTTTTTTAAAAAATTAATATAGACCTCTTTATTTTCCTTGTTATCACAAAATTATGTTTCAATTCTGAAAAAAAAAAAAGTTGAATTAAATATATAATCTCAAAATTTGTTACAGTTAATTTCCAAATTATCCCAATTATTTCCACTATTTTAAATAAAATAAAATATTACAAGATAGCGTTCGAAAATTTGGGAGAAAAAAGAAAATTATAAATATACCGGAGAGGGCTTTTTTGTCATTTCAGAAATGTAAAGGCGTAAAAATAATATAAAGAAATAATTCGGCCCCATTCTCTCTCCCTTAACACAAAACCAAAAAAGAGAGAGAAAACGCCGAAGAAAAGGTTTTTGCCAAAGCGAAAGATAGAGAGCGAGCCAGTTGTGTGCGTAGTGAGTCTATGTTTATATATCTCTTAATTCCCTATTCAAAACATTAACCGTTTAAAAAAAGACCGTTGAAATCATTCCCGCCATGGTAGCTCAGCTAGAGCACCACCAACACCAACACTGCCAGGAGCCACAACCCTCTCCAGACCACTTTGAAAAAACAAAGTCTCTGATCTGTGCCCTTAACCTCATCTCTTGTGACCTCCCTCTCCCTCCTGACCTTTTTAACACCGTATATTCCATCTATTCCGGTGGCCAAAATGCCGATAATGGTAGTCTTGAAGGTGCGGCCCATGATCAGAACGGATTGGTACGTGTTCTTCAGATACCCTTTTGGTGTTCTGGGTTTTTGGTAATGGGAATTGTAAATTTGAGGGGTTGGGCGGTGTAATTGGGATACTCTTTTCTTAATTGTGTGTTTAGATCTTCGGCTTTTGTGTTGATAAGGGAAATTTAAGATTGTGGTTCTTCAATTTTGTTTCTTTGAGGAAAATTTTTGAGGTTAGGGTTGTTTAAGAATGATGGTTTCTTGGGAATTTGATTTTTGGTTTGTCTGTGCATTAGTTCTTGTTAACTGTCTTTGTCTATGCTACATATATGATAGTTTTAGAGATTTTGGGACTTGTGCTATCTGGCAGTGTATTTTTCTCAGTTGAATTCATGCAGTGAAGAGGGTTTCCGAAATGTTAGGATTCTTTGTCGTTGATGGCTCTTATATGTGCTTTGTAATTGTTAATTAGCTTGCTATATATAGGAATTGGGGCATTTGATTCTAATGTCCATGTAGTTTTTATGCTTATAAAGCCTTTTTTTTTTGGAAAAAGAAAAGGCTTGTGAAAGAATCTAGCAATTCAAATTTCATATTGAAGACGGTATCTTTTTTTAGTTCTCATCTCATTTCTCTTTGGAATGTTTACTAAACATTGATGTAGCAGGATGACCATGGGCTCCCTATTGGAGGAGATTTGATGACGGACCTTGAAGATGCACTATCAAAGCAAAGGCCTAATTGCATATCAGGATCTGTATTGGGGGAATCAAGGGAAAAAAGATACCAAGGCCATATCATGCATCGCTTACATGAACTTGAAGGTCATCTTTCGTTAATTATCTTTCCCTAGGAAATCATGTTCTGCCCTTGGAATAGTTAATGAGGGGAAATCTTAATTCATTCTGTATGCTTGTGCCTTTTGTTATGATTAAGCAACAATAATCTCAATGCTTTTTTAGCTAAAAGATCCATAGATCTATGGCTGCTCGCAGTAGAGTCCTAATTATTTTTGTTATGATAATTTTTGCCAGAAAGATTAACTAATTTACTTACTTGTTGAAGTATCTTCACTAATTTACTTTTTTGTTAAAGCATCTTTTTAGATTAATTTAGATTATGATTTTTTTTAAAAAAAATTCTTTGGAAATGATTTTGTTGAAGTGATTTATGTTTTGTGCCAGATCTGCCTTCAACCAGAGGTGAGGATCTGCAGACAAAGTGCTTACTTGAACTTTATGGACTAAAGGTAAATTTGATTTGTTACAGTTGCTGGTAAAAAGCATATGTCAACTTTGTGCTCGCTCATAAGTTTTAGTTGAGAGAGTAAAAGCTGTCATCTGAATTGATGAGAAGACCGCATTTGATTGTTTGATTACGGAATGATACTTCTTCAAGAAACTGGTTGGTGAGAAATGAGAAGTAATTGATTAATATTTAGAAGACAAAATCTTGTTTCCTCCTCTTTCTGGAAACATTATGAACTTCATTCCAAATCCTTGTGTCTCATGAATAATTATTCCAAAGCCTGTGAAGAAAAACTAAATTTAGCTAAATCATATGTATTTTAATAGATTCACTGCAAAAGAAGCTTTTTAATTTATGTTAGTAGATGATTGTGCTCATTTGTTTCATTTGGGAGTTGAGGGATGACTTTTTTTTTGTCCTTGTGGGCAAGGACTTTTTTCTTGCAGCTGGCGGAGTTGCAAAGGAAAGTAAGAACTGAAGTGAGTTCAGAGTACTGGCTTCGCTTGAATTGTACATATCCTGATAAGCAATTGTTTGACTGGGGTATGATGAGATTGCGTCGTCCTTTATATGGTGTGGGAGATGCTTTTGCCACAGAAGCTGACGATCAATTCAGGAAGAAACGGGATGCAGAGGTTATTCTGCTTTTTTCTTCTTTTTTGCTTCTCCTATTTATTGCACACACGCATACTTCTTTTCCTGAATTTGATTCGTTTCTAAAAGGGGAAATTTGCAAAAATGGTCCTCTAGATGGTAAATAGTGGAGTCTTCAATCCATCTCATCCATTGATCCTGTAATGAAACTCTGGCAGTCTGGAGCTTTGAAAAATAACATTCATAACATGATAACTCTGAAAAAAAAAATGTTTAGAAAAAAATGTTATTCTGGGTCAAACATGTGGTTAATTGTTGTGTGATGCTGATGTGGTGAAAAAATTATTCATGCAGAGGTTTTCAAGGTTAGAAGAAGAAGAAAGGAACCATATAGAGACTAGAAAAAGAAAATTTTTTGCTGAAATACTTAATACAGTCCGAGAATTCCAATTACAATTTCAGGCTTCTTTTAAACGCAGGAAACAAAGGAATGACGGGGTCCAGGTATGTTGAGTTGTTGCTGCCCCTTTACTTTGTCCTTTATGTTCCATTTCATGCTTATATATCTGCATTCGAATGGAGAGTTTGCTTGTCATAGTAGATGGATGTCAAAACAGAAGCCTGAAATATATATCTGCATACAAGTACTTTTGTTGAATAAATAAGATCATACTCTTATAGTTAGTTGGAAATCAAGGATTTGATGTCCCATTAGCCGCAAAAAAGAGTGAGAAAAGGAATAATTAGGAATACTATCTTGAGCATTCTTATAATGCTAGTGTGAAACTAAGTTGTGTGCTACTTGGTCAGTGGAATTGCATAGTTTATCAAATTTTGTTTGTATTTATGGATTTTTCCTTTGATCTAACCATAGTCGCATAAAGCTAGAAAGAATTTTATGCAACTTTTTTGATATTTATCTTCTTTATTTCCAGAAGACAAGATATGCGATAATGTTATGTTCACTTGACTGATAATTATTTTTCTTAGCATAACGTATGGTACATGTCCTGTGATTTGTATTGTAGGCATGGCATGGAAGGCAAAGGCAACGTGCTACCCGGGCTGAAAAACTGAGGTTCCAAGCCCTTAAGTCCGATGATCAAGAAGCATATATGAGATTAGTAAAGGAGAGCAAGAATGAACGGCTTACAATGCTTCTTGAAGAAACAAATAAGCTCCTAGTTAATTTGGGGGCTGCAGTTCAGCGTCAGAAAGATGCAAAACAGTCAGATGGCATTGAACCCTTGCAAGACTCAGAAACTGATTCTCCTGAGTTGGATCCTTCAAGGAATGAAAGCCCAGGGGATACACCTGAGGAAGATGCAGACATCATAGATTCTGATCGCAATGATGACAGTGGTGATTTACTTGAAGGTCAGCGGCAGTATAACTCGGCCATTCATGCGATTCAGGAGATGGTAGGCAGCAAAGCCTTGTTCTCTGCTTCATTTCATTTTTAAGCTTTTTCTGTATAGGTCTTCTTCAGTTGATTTCCATGGTTTAAATTGAAAAATTTGGTATGTCTCTGCAACAATTGAACCACTTGGAATAGTATCTAGTGTGCGAAACACTTCCAGAATGCAAGTTAACAAGTGCTTGCAATTTGAATCTTTATTAATTAAAATCCTATGTTCATACTTTACAGTTCTGTCCTGGCAGCTTCTCTAAGGTTATTACTAGGCCAATTAGTCAACCTCTAAATGTTTTACTTTGTGTGGATTGCTAAAGACGAGTGCATGGTTTAAAGTCTTAGGAGAAAAGAATGAGCCTTGTGATTATATTCTGATAACCCTTTTCGAGGCCCTGCTTAAGTGAATGTCAATCT
This sequence comes from Aleurites moluccanus, assembly GCA_948193065.1. Classification (NCBI taxonomy): domain Eukaryota; kingdom Viridiplantae; phylum Streptophyta; class Magnoliopsida; order Malpighiales; family Euphorbiaceae; genus Aleurites; species Aleurites moluccanus. Next base: position 113,855 of record CANXYC011267296.1, on the reverse strand, counting down.
TGCATAGCGTCCTTTCCCCATTTATTAGAGATTAAGTCGTGCTGAAATTATATGGATCATTTCTTTTCTTCGTTCAGTTTGACAAATTTTGGCCATTTTGATGGGTAGGCATGATTGATCAGTTAATACCAGCTCTGAGGGCCAGTTGGAGGCATGTGAATTACGGGTCCTTGGCTTGTGATATAGGGTGTCTGCTAATATTTTGTAGTTGGCTTGGGTTTGTAAGATGAAGCATTTTAAGGTTTGAAATTGATTGAAATGGTAAATTGTTTAAAGGTTTGAGTATGGTGAATGAAGTTTCACTTCAAAAATTCTATGAATTATGGCTTTCTAGGTAGCAGCTAAATATTAGAGATTTAGGGTTAGTATTGAGAGGTTATACTTGGTCCTGTATGCCTTCAAACACTACCCAAATACATTTCATTTGCAAAGTTGAATAAAATTATTCACTCCAAGGCACTTTCTTGTCTTATTATTTGGAATCCTAAATACAAAAACCTAGTAAACACTAAATAATTTATTATAGATATAAGCTTAGTTCAATTACCATAACCCTAGCTCTGAGCAAATTGAAGAAGATACGACGTTGCTCCTGCTTGTTGATTCATCAATTACTTGTTATAAAAAAGAACCAATTAAAATTGATTTATCCATTTACTAGTAAGGATGCTGCCTATAAAACTATTTAAATGGCCCCTTATTGAATGTCGCTTGTGTTCAGCAGAAGTAAAACCCTAAACTGCCATATCTGCGTATTAGGTGACAGAGAATAGGAAGACAAGAAACTTCAAATTCAAGGACTCAGGCTTTGGATTATGAGGTAGATTTAATATGGGATTTATTGGAAAAATTATAAAGTGATTTCAGCCCTTTTGGAGTTACAATTGTAGGTATATTTAAATAAATGCAGCTGCTGGTACTCACAACTTTACACTACTGGTAATCGGAGCATCTAACTAATTTATGTTGTAATGCAGGTAACTGAGCAGCCTTCCATGCTTCAAGGTGGACAATTAAGGTCATACCAGTTAGAAGGGCTACAATGGATGCTCTCCTTGTTCAACAACAATTTAAATGGAATTTTAGCTGATGAGATGGGGTTGGGGAAAACAATACAAACTATTTCGTTGATTGCATATTTGAAGGAGAAAAAAGGTGTCCGTGGGCCACACTTGATAGTGGCTCCAAAGGCTGTACTACCCAATTGGATCAATGAATTCTCAACATGGGTTCCTGAGGATGAGTATGTGGAAAGCATTCCTTGATTTTACCTTTCGTCTTCCTTGGGATGTTTATGTATACATTTTGTCTTTCTTTGGGCGTGTGTGTGTGCACATGCACACCTTGTAGTATTTTCTTTGTAATTGCTCATACCTTTTTTTTCCTTCGACCAGGATTAAAGCAATTCTTTATGATGGGCGTATAGATGAAAGAAAGGCATTAAGAGAACAGTTATCAAGAGATGGAAATTTTGATGTGTTGATCACACACTATGATCTAATAATGAGGGATAAAGCATTTTTGAAAAAAATTCCCTGGCTTTACATGATTGTTGATGAAGGGCATCGGTTAAAGAATCATGAGTGTGCTCTTGCACGAACTCTTCTCACCGGGTATAATGCTAATTTGCATAAGCCTGCTTTGTTTTGCCTTTTAATATATAAAGTTGTTACAAAGAGTTCTAATTGTGGTCATTTAGTTGTCTTTTTTTTTTTCAAATCGTTCTATGTTCTTTGCTTACCATGCACAATTGTATATGCTGCCTTTGCTTTACAGTTATATGTCTTCTTGAATGATGGTATATACTCTATTTAAACCAGCCTTAGTTTTTTTTTTTTTTGAGGGAAAAACCAGCTTTAGTTGTTTCCACTTTTATGTCACTATAAAGCTTAATCATGTCACACGCTGCCCAGACTTGGGTCAAAGCACATTTTGGATTGTGAATTGCATGCAGATTGTATATATTCTTTTAATTTTCTTTTTTCACTTGACAAGTCAACCTACACTATAGCATTATCATATTGCTACCTGCTATACTTCTTGATGGTTCTTTCTTTTCCAACCTTAGTTCTAAGGTTACTTATGTCCTTTCTTTTCTCAGGCCACTATAATGTTTTTGATGTGTTTTTGCAAGAGCATGAATAAGACTTTCTGATTGAATTTTAACTTGTATGCAGCTACCAGATTCAGCGTAGACTTCTACTAACCGGAACTCCAATCCAGAATAGCTTACAGGAATTATGGTCCCTGCTTAATTTTCTCCTCCCAACTATTTTCAATTCGGTTCAGAACTTTGAGGAGTGGTTCAATGCTCCTTTTGCAGACAGAGGTGACGTTTCTCTTACTGATGAAGAGCAGTTGTTGATAATTCGGCGTCTGCATCATGTAGGTGTTGCTTGTGATCTTTATAGAAGTCTTTTCAGTTCTTTTAGGGAATCTTCATTCTTATCTATCTCTTTGATTCTCAGGTTATTAGGCCGTTCATATTGAGGAGGAAAAAAGATGAAGTTGAGAAATACCTTCCTGGGAAGTCCCAAGTTATACTGAAATGTGATATGTCAGCATGGCAGAAAGTATATTACCAACAAATTACTGAGATGGGCAGAGTTGGTCTTCATACTGGTTTGTAGCTTTTGCTCCTATGTGCCATGTTTCTATATATTTTATGTGTTTACACCTTATCTTTGAAAACAAATTACACATTTTTATTTGAGTTAGTAACTGAAAAATCATAGTTTTTTGTTAAATTTATAAGCGTGGCTTATTCCATGGAAATTTATATAATATAGCCTGTATTTTAGGTGTGAATTACGATTCTATTTGGAAAACCTGAAATTAGAATTGGAATTGAAGGGCTGAATTCCAATTTCAATGTTTAGCTGCGCTAAGGGAATCAAAATTATAATTCTACTTACAATTTCATAAAATTATAATATAACTTGAAAAGTAATTTTATAATTATATTTTCAATCCATAAGAATTACAATTCCACAACCGCCACTGCAACCCCCCACCTCCCATCCCGCTGCCATCACCACCTCTAACCCCATTGCCACCGTTGTCGCCAGAAGTCTACTACCACTCCCACCACCCCCCACTGCCTCCTCCACCGGCACCTGTGGTCTGTCATTGCAGCCGACGATGGTGACAGTCCACCATCGTCGGTGGCCTACCGCCAACACCACCACCTCCACAAGTGCCGGTGGTCCACCACTACCACTGCTACCATCGGTCTACCATCATCGTCACCGTCACCGTCGGCAGTCCGCCACCACCACTGGCGTCTCACCATCGCCACAAATTTTTATTCAATTTCAATTCAATTCTAACTTTTTGTGTGATACAAACGTTGGAATTATAATTCCAATACAATTCTAATTTTAGAGAATTGAAATTGGAATTAAAAATCTCAATTTCAATTCCAAATTATTGTCCCAAACGAACCGTTATAGCCAAGGTTAAATTAGCATTTTAGGCAGTGAGTTGAGATGATTTTGTTGAAAATTAGAGGAAGAGGGATTTACAACGTAGTATTAAATAGACCTATACATTACACACATCTAGATTCTAAAAAGTTGCATTAAAAGAATGCATTGAACTGTGAATTAAGATTTAATCCATTATACATGTGGTAATGAGAAAGGCTCCATAAAACCAAAGCATTGAAACATAGAAGTTTCAACTTTAAATTCATTTAACAAGTGACATGGGTTGAAGGACTTAATTTAACTAGATCTGGCACCCTTTCTTGCTTACAGTATGATTATCTTTTACTCTCTTGTTTTGATTTTGCTAATGTTGATTTTGGGACTTGCCAATTATTTGAGCCTAACTTGCTATGAAATCAATCTGCAGGCACTGGCAAATCAAAAAGTCTACAGAACCTGTCCATGCAGCTCAGAAAGTGTTGTAACCACCCATACCTTTTTGTTGGAGAATATAATATGTGGCGGAGAGAAGAAATCATGAGAACTTCTGGAAAATTTGAACTACTTGATCGTTTACTCCCGAAACTTCGAGCAACTGGCCATAGAGTGCTGCTTTTCTCACAAATGACCCGTCTTATGGACATTCTTGAAATTTATTTGCAACTACATGATTACAAGTATCTTAGACTTGATGGCTCAACAAAAACTGAGGAAAGAGGAACTTTGCTAAAGCAATTCAATGCTCCAGACTCTCCTTTCTTCATGTTTCTTTTGAGCACTCGTGCTGGAGGGCTTGGTTTGAATTTACAAACAGCTGATACTGTAATAATATTTGATAGTGATTGGAATCCTCAAATGGATCAACAAGCAGAGGATCGTGCACATCGTATTGGACAAAAGAAGGAAGTCAGGGTTTTTGTATTGGTTAGTGTTGGGTCTATAGAAGAGGTAATCTTGGAACGTGCAAAACAGAAGATGGGTATTGATGCCAAAGTTATCCAGGCAGGACTTTTTAACACCACGTCCACAGGTAATACTAATCCCATTGAATTATTAAAAATATCCATCATATAGATTGTTGTCGACTTGTCAGTGAATATTGTTTCGAAGAACAGAATGTTGAGTTCATACTAGATCGTATTAGATCAGAAAGATTTCCATTGGTATTTTTCCTCTAGTTGTCGTAGAATGGATTAGCAGTTTAATGTTCTTTTCGATAAGTATGCCATATCTCATTTAAATAATTTTTTTTTTTTATAAAAAAAACATACACTCAGTATAAACATTTGCTAAACTATTTCTGCATGACATGTCTTGGACTTGCTGCTAATAGAATTGCAAAATTCATGTTAGTTGACTTTGTTCGATATCCATCAATTGTTCTAAAAATGAATATGTATCATTAAAACAACTCATCAAAGGGAATTGCGACCTATTAATCTTTCCATCTCAACAGCAGCAATTTCATCCTTGATTGACAGAATTTGCACTTCATAAATTACATGTTGACAGTAGTCATTTGTTGCATGCTTGAGATTACAACAGCTTACACAAACTCCCTGCTAGGTTTTTTTTCTTCCTCATCTTTTTTGGATGAATTGTAGCACTGGATTGAGGTGACATGTCATTGCCTGTGCAGCTCAGGACAGGAGAGAGATGTTAGAGGAAATCATGCGCAGAGGAACAAGTTCACTTGGAACAGATGTGCCAAGTGAAAGAGAAATTAACCGCCTTGCAGCGCGATCACCGGAAGAGTTCCGTATTTTTGAGGAGATGGATAAGGAGAGACGGCAAAAAGAGAATTATAGATCTCGACTCATGGAAGAGCAAGAGGTACCTGAATGGGCATATCCTGCCCCTGATAAGGAAGATAAAGCCAAACGGTTTGAGCAGAATAATACTGCTGTCTTGGGAAAGCGGAGAAGAAAGGAGGTCACTTACGCTGATACATTAAGTGATTTACAATGGATGAAGGCTGTAGAAAGTGGACAAGGCATATCAAAGCTGTCAGCTAAAGGAAGGAGACGAGACCATCCTTCATCTGAAGGCAATGAATCAGCTAGTAATAGCGCTGGAACAGAGAAAAAGACTCTGGGATTGAGGAATGAAATCATGCCTACAGCTAGTGAGGGAACAAGTGAAGATACCTATGGTTCCTCCCCAAAGAGATTCAAGCCTGATGGAGCAGTGACTGAAAAACCTGAATATCAGGGTGTAGAAAAATCTGAACATCAAGGTGTCAGAGGAAGCAATTGGAGTGGGCACGTATTTACATGGAATACCCATAAGAAGAAGAGGTCTAGCTATACTGTCCAGAGTTCATCGTCTGATTCCAGACAGAATTCTAATGGAAGGGGAAATGGTTGGGCTTGATTTAACTGACCCCATAAAATTCCAATGGTGTTGCACATGAGGCTTGAATGTCACTGGAGCCTGTAAAGGCACTACCTCTCTAACCGGTTGCTCAGTGATTATGCACACTTCCTATTCAGTTGAAGCATCTGTCACTTACCTGCAGAAGTCAGCAACCAATGTAACATTAACCCAATTTATAAAATACTTTCCTCCTCATTTCTATTGGTTTTCCATAGGGACTACTTCAGATTGGATGGGAACTGCAGAGCTATGGCCGCTTCTATTTATCGGTACTTGTAATATGTAATATCATCAAGAATGTTATCCTTTCCTAATTCGTGAATTGTACCTTTCATTTTTATTCTGGCTTTTCAAGAGCCAATATTTTTTTTTTTATTTTAAGCTAGATGCCAATCTAACAGAGACATTAACACAGTGCTGTGTCGTTAGATTAGATAGGTTTTTGTGATCTATCATCAGGCTAAAGAGAGGGCATGGTAAAAGATATTTCTGAATATGAAAGAATAAGTGGAAGGATGAAGGATCCTCGATGTTCTTTGTGGTAACTGTTAAACGCATCTGAAACAAGCTCACTTGAAATGCCAAGTTTTCAGTTAGCTATATTTTGATTTTTGAGGTTAATACTAACTCTAAAATTGATCCAATCTCCTAAAAATAACACTCGAGTGATTATTATTTTTGTCTCGAACTGTTCTGGGAACATGATTAAAAATCGATGAGCAATTATCAATTAATTAAAACAAGTTTGTGTTGACCAAAACTGAATTGGGTAAAAGAAAATAATTAGGTATATATTCAGTTATACACGAGAAATATTAGACTTGAGCTGAGAACTTTTAGTCACTGCTAGCGCTTGTGGTTAATTGGATTCAATGAAGTTTTCAAAATATTTTAGGCTTTAGGGAACACAATGAAGAAAATGAGATGACAATGGATTGTTCCAATCCATAAAATAACCTTGCTAAAATGAATGATAATAATCACCATGCAGTACAGTAGAAGTGGAAAGTATGAGCATAGCTAACTCAGATTACGAGTTTCCAGATCTCAGATTGTCAATTATCCTAAATTGATAGTATCCAACAGTCCGTATGTAACGGACTGATGGTTGGTATTAATAAAACATGACATGAACGCGAAAACATAAAAAGAAAATTATATGTAAAAATCAACAAAGCAAGACAATAATGCAAATATAACTAAAAAGGCAGAAGTAAAAGTCTAAGCAATATTTAGTATTGTACTACATAATCTTATCCCACTACCCCAAATGAGATAAATGGTTAATGAAAAAAGAGGATATAAATGATACCGCTGAACCTGCCCTAAATGGCATAACATTAATCGTAGCTCACAGCCACTGCTCTGCTTAGCATTCTAAAGATTGCACAGAACAGGCAATTCAAAGTGCTGTCAATGTCTCCTGCATTAATTATCTTCCAGGAGTTAATATTAAAATAGAATCTGCAAAAGATACTCAAGAAAAAGAGAAACTCTAATCCTCTCCATCAACTTCAAGGTTCTTCAGTTTGGATTCCAAGTCATGCTCATTGCCATCACCATCGCCATCTCCAGATTCCTCATCATCCTCACATCCTTCAGGATCATTCTCATCCAAAGGCCCAAGCATATCAGGGAATTTCTTAAAAATTTCCTTAACCTCATCAATACCTTCATCAGAAATAAAATTTGCATTGATAGTCAGCAATTCAAAATCAGGCTTCTGCGCCACAACTTGTGCCAAGACCCGAGCCCCAACCCTACCGATGGAGTTGGCGCTCATATCAACTTCCTTTAATTTAAGATGGCCTTCTTCTAAGGCCTTGCTAATCTGGATAGCACCTTCATCCTTCAGTTCATTTTCAGCCAAGTTCAACTTGGTCAGATTCTGCTTCAATGCTATACAACCAGATATGGTAGGAGCAGCTTCAGCTGTTATGTCATTTCCAGCCATATCCAATACTTCAAGTGCAGGGGCTGATTCCTTCAGCGAATTGGCTATGGCAACAGCACCCTCATCTTCAAAGTTCAGATAACTTAAATAAATCTCGGTCAGACCTGTATTCTTGGAAATAGCTTTACTCAGTGCAACTCCAGCTTCTACACCAAACATGTTGTCTCGCAGGTCAAGCTTTTTCAAATGAGTGCAAGTTTCAAGTGCTTCTGACAAGGCAATTCCTCCTTCTTTGCCTATCCTAGTAGACGCGCATTGAAAATCTTCTAGCAAGGGAGAACATTTCAGAACCTCAGAGATGGCAAGTGCCCCTGGATCTCCCGTCATATTATTATGGAAATGAAGAACCCTAAGCTTCTCTGTGGAAGGAATCAATTCACAAACTGCTCGTGCAGCTTCCTCTGAAATGCCATCATTCATTAGATAAAGCTCCTCCAAGCAACTCTGTGATTTAAGGAGTGCCCCAAAGGCCCTCACACCTTTCTCACCCAGGGCATTGTTTGAAAGGTCCAAGAACTTCAGAATACTACCTTCCAGAGCAGTAGAAAAAATATTCATAACTTCAAGCGCTTCTGCCTCTGGTCTTCCAGCAATGAAATCTGACAAATCGACTTCCTTTAACTGATCCCTCATGGAAATTAAAATGGGTTCAGCAACACGGGCTGCTTCCAGACCAAAGCTTATATTACTAAAGCATATCTTAGTGTATGAATTCCCTGGCTCCTTTAATGGCTTTAGTATATCCTCAACCTCCTGTGCCTCAATAAAGGCTCGTGGACCTTTAGATATATCAAAAACAATTTCAGAGGATGAGACAACTTCTTCAGATGCCAATACTTCTCTGTCCTCCTTTTTCACAGGGCCTCTTTTGAGAACTTCCAAAATGAGTTTACTGCATTCCTTTGCATAAAGCTGTACAGCAGAACCTCCATCACCATCTGGCTCCATTTCATAATGTTGGTTCGCTGTCCCAAAAGCAATATCTTCAATTCTCTTTGCATTCTCCTCAGCCTCCTCTTGGCTCAGAGTGCCATACCTCTTAGTGAAACTTGACTTCACAGTAAGATTTTCTGTAATACGTGTCACAAGCAACTGCCTGGTGTTTTGGCTAGGTGGCCATAGTTTAATTGAAAATGAGCGGTGTTGTGACATCAATGTTGAAGCATCCATTGAAAAGAAGCCTGTAGATGGGGCTGCAAAAATATTAGCACTTGCATTTCAAATGAATCCTTCCCCCTTAAACAAACCCAAGGAAAAAGGATGAAAATAGTTTTGGATACCCAAGACAATTACTCAATTCAAGTCAACTAAAATATAGTCCCAACCTAACTGGGGGACATTACATGGATATTTATTGTCAACTGCAGTTATAAAATACTAGGTTTATCGAATAATCAAGAATCTATAAGAAGTAAAGCGATCAAAGGATTTAAAATAATTAGGAAAATAATGCTTAATTTGTCTGACGAGGCAAACGAGAGTCTCATAAAATCTCTCCTTAATTTATTTAAGGGGTAAACAAAAACACAAAAGAGAAGTTCTATGATCACGAGGAATTCTCATTATGTTTCAAACTGTCTCCACAAAAAAGACTCTGGAAAACATATCAATCAAACTTCCTGGAGAGTTGCTCCCTAATTACTATACAATTCCACTACCATTAATCCATTACTTCAAACAAAATGATTGATGTATATTTATTCCGCAATTTCTTTTCCAATAAACATTATTACTAGTAAAATTTTATCTCACAGCCACTTTCAGTCCATCAAAATCGGACACTCCTTAACAAATATGCAAGCAACTATCTTTAATCTCCGTGCAATTCACCCATAAAAACTAAAAGCATATATTAAACGCTTTTCAAGCTATTATTCAGCTAAACCATAATGTAAAAAACAAAGAACTAAAGCACTAAGAAAATGTACTATTAACATCATCAAAAGTACTACAAAATTAACAGATCTAAATTAATAAGTGCGCACATTTCACAAGTTTAATTGTAATCTATAGAAAATGAAGAAGATGAAGCTTTTCAAAACCAAACCCTAGAAATTTAAAAAAAGTTCAAAAATAGAGCGATAGTAAAAAAAAAATAAAAAATTGGTACCTGATGTATATTCCTCTCTGCAATTTTTGTTTGGCTTTGATAATACAAATTTTGTTCAGCGAGAGAGAGTGTGGAGAGGAAAAGGATTTTCGACTGAAAATGAAAAGGTTATGACGATAAATCTCCTGAGATCGATGTTGCTATATATATATATATATATATATATATATATATATATATATATCAAGCGTCTTCACTTCTGCCAATGGCCCTGCCCTTTTTGTTTTTTTACTGCGTCGTGACTTGTGAAAGTGAAAGCAAATTACTAATTAACCAAACATTTTTCTATTTATACCTTAATAAACCATATTTAAATACAATAAGTGGGATTTTCCTTAAAAGCTATGTTTGTTTTTGACGGAAATGAAGAGGAAAAAAAAAAGGAAATGAATATTATTCTTTTTGTTTAGTTTGCTAAAAATAAATAAAATAAATGAGAGAAAATTATATTTTCTCGTATAAATTTTATGAAAATAAAAATTTATCTTTGTTTTAAAGAGAAATAAAGAAAAATTTAAAATTAAAAGAAGTAGGAAATAAAAATTATAAAAATATATATTTATTTACTCTTATTATTTCTTTTTTAAATATTAAAATGATAAATTTATTTTATTTTTTTTATTATGAAAATAAGATATTTAAATAATATAAAAAAATTAAAAAAAAAAATTATCTTCATTTCTCTTATTTAATTTATCTTCATTTCACCAGTATAATTAGTGCACTATATAAAGTCTAAAATTTGATATGTTTAATTACTTTTTTTGTGAATAATTGATTTTTCTTTTTTTTGAAAAGAATGAAAGATTTATCTTTGATCAAGTACTAAAAGTTATCTCATATAATTATAACTTTAACTGTAATCATTATTAGCAGAGCTTTATTTATTTATTTATTTTAACACTTCCTTTTTTTTTTAATGGATCCCTATCATTACACACATAATTAGAAAATAATTGATTTATTTGATATTAATTTTTTTTTAAAATATTACTTTGAATGTTGTTGAGAAAAATAATTTTGAGAGTGTTATTTAATTATTTTTTAAAAAACATAAAAAAATAAATTTTAATTGTAACTAATCAATATTTTTAACAAATTATTTTTTTAATAGCAACTCAAAAAGTAAATGCCATATGGAGAAATCAAAGTAGTCCCCTCAATAAAGAGTCTCAGCTCTCAACCATTTATTAAAATTTAAACTAATCACGTGAAAAGTTTCTTTAAAATTAATAGGCATTTGATACAGATATATGTAACTTTTTGTTAGAATTTGAGGGGAGCCCATTAAATTTTCTAATTGGGCTTACAAGGGGTATTACTCTTAAGACTTAAAAAAAAATAAGTAACGAATTAGCAATATTTTGGGCCAGGCCCATAATCCTAAACAATATATTTTGCAACTGAAAAGATCATTGAACCAAATGTTTTGTAATTTCTAAACTCATCTACAAAAAATATTGATTTTTTTTTAATCGATTATTAGAACTTTTAACTTGATTATGATAACATATTTCATGAATTTATTTATTAATTAAACTTCAATAAATGAACTCAAAATCAAAGAAATTTCATAAATTTATGATTCAACAAAATTTATTCAATATACATGAATATATTTATATAAAATAAGATAAAAAAATATTATTTGATTTATACAAATTTAAGAGTTGCTAATCATTAAAAAAGAAATCAATAATAACTTTTTATTTTCAAGAATAATTTTGTAATAAGAAAATTTTAAACTTAATAATTAATATTTATTTTTTTTTTATTTTTATACGTCCAAATATATGAAATATTTATTAATTATCATTTCATATCCTAGGGATTAATATTATCAATTTTTTTGTCAATAGATATTACTTCAAAAGTAGGCGCAAATGATAGACGCTAAAAAAGATAACTTCTATGACATGGTTTAAACTTTCAACTTGGCTATACTAGAAATGTACATGCACTCCAATATAAAAAGTAATATGTGAAAATATAAAAAGATCCCTCAAAAAAAATGACGATGAATTGTGGTTAAGAATTTTCTTATGCTGCAGAACGTGGAAAATTTTCTTATAAATTTTGGCTTTTACTTGTAATCCAAACAGCCGACTAGATCAAAGTTGTCTTCAAGGCGTCTAGGGGGACCATAAGTACTTGCCGTGTTACAACCACAGAAATCAGGACTTGCAATTTCCATTTCCCACCATATTTAATTCATATTTAAATTTATGTTTGTCCAAATTCCTGAGACAACAAAGATTTATATAAGTTGAGGTGACTTCCTTTAATCGGCATAGATAATAGATTTAGCCATTGATATTAGTCTATAGTTGTATATCTTCTGCATTTGTATATGGGTTCCATTAGCAATGAAGTAGACAGGGAGCTCCTCCCTTATATTCGGATTTACAAGGATGGATCAATTGAGCGATTGGCTGAATCCCCATTTGTGCCTCCATCTCTTGAAGACCCAGAAACTGGAGTCTCATCCAAAGACATAATCATTTCTCAAAACCCTCCTATCTCAGCTAGACTATTCATCCCTATTTTGCCTCCAAACCATAACCAGAAACTTCCCATCTTGGTCTATTTCCATGGCGGCGGTTTTTGCTTTGAGTCCGCCTTCTCCTTGGACCATACCAAATTACTAAACAGCTTGGTTTCCCAATCCAAAGTTGTTGCTATATCAATAGAGTACAGGCTAGCTCCAGAACACTTTCTCCCTGTTGCTTAAAGATTGCTGGACTGCCTTTCAATGGGTCGCGTCTGGTGATAATAAAGAACCATGGTTATCAAATCATGGTGATTTTGATCGTCTTTTTATTGGCGGTGACAGTGCCGGAGCCAATATTGTGCATAAAATTGCTATGCAGGCTGGTATTGAGAGATTGTCAAGTGGTGTTAAGATTTCAGGAGCTTTTCTTACACATCCTTATTTTTGGGGTTCAGAGGCAATAGGAACAGAGCCTATTGTAGAACGCGAGAAGACACTGTGCCATATGGTTTGGGATTTTGTGAATCCATTAGCAATTGGTGGAATTGATAGTCCCCTAATCAATCCTGTTGCTCCAGGAGCTCCAAGCTTGGCTAATCTTGGGTGCTCTAAATTGCTAGTGACTGTTGCTGCAATGGATGTGTTAAGGGATAGAGGTGTTTGTTATTATGAAGCAGTCAAGAAAAGTGGATGGAAAGGAGAAACAGAATTGATTGAAGTAGAGGGAGAGGATCATGCCTTTCACATTTTGAAACCTGAGTCTGAAAAAGCTGATTATTTAATCAAACGCTTGGCTTCTTTTCTTCTCAACTGAGATTTTGTTTTCATTTTCATTCTCATGCTTAGATAAATTAGATCTATTTATAATAAGGTTTATGATGAAATTTCTGTTATATATATAGGTTGTGTAAAGTTATTTGAGAAAGGAATATACTTATCTCATATTGAAAGTTTATGAAACTTTCAAGTAGTATATAAAAAATAAATGAGCTTAATAAATCAAATGGAAGATGGAGGAAATTATTGGAGGAAAATCAAAATTTAGCCCTTAATAATTATTGCGTGTGTAATCTCTATCTGATTATTATCATTTTATTAATTATGAAATATTTAATTAATTACAAATATTTTGGATAAAGAATCAGTCAGCTATTTAAGCTGTTATTGATTTGAATTTAAACATTGTGTTTGTTTGAAAGAGTGTTTTAAAGTCTATAAAAGTAGACTTCTGCAGGCCAAGAAATATAACTTCTTCTTTTTATTTTTTTCTTTCTCTTTCATATACAATTCACTAAAGGAAATCTCCAAATTTGCTGCTTCTGAATTTCAAGGTTTGCTTTATTGTATCTGGAGAGTGTACTGCCATTAAAATCCTGCAGCAACTTAAATAGTGGAGGCATTAACACTTAAAAAACAATGTTTTTAACACGCCTCAAAACTTCATAACAATTTATTTTCCTAACAATTTCTACAACCACAAATATTACAAGTTAATGTACATGAACTCCAAGTTGTTTAAGAATATAATTTAACTTTATAAATCATTATTCACGGGTGATTTAATATTTTATTTAGTTATTTTTCTGCATTAATAGCACTAATTAAAAGTTGTATGTTTAATGAAATTTTATTAATATAATTATTTCAAATAAAAATAATATAATTAATTTAAATTGAATTAAAAGAAAATAAAAATAAAAATTTTGATATTACGAAATTAAGTTATCAATGCATAATTAATGTAGTACAAGGTATATATAACCATCTAATCCTAATTTCATAAACTCGTCACCAACCGTCCATCATACTTAATATCCATTGTAAGCTCTCCACGTCATCATGGGAAAAGCCCAAAACATCCTTTCCTTAAATCCTTAATTTCTAGTTACCGGTCTTCTGTTTACTTGCGGAGCGTTTAAGTGCAGCAGAAAAAACCGAAAACTAAAAACAGGAGGAGCCCTAACTATGGCAGCGCCAATTGAATCCCTGCAGTGCTTCGGCCGCAACAAGACTGCGATGGCCGTTACCTACTGCAAGCGAGGCCTCGGCCTGATTAAGATCATAGGCAGCCTGATCGAGCTTGTCTAGCCGGAAATCCTCCGTTTGAAGGCCTACGAGCCGATCCTCCTCCTAGGACAACACTGTTTCGCCGGTGTGGATATGAGGATTTGGATGAAGGGTGGAGGCCACACTTCACAGATATACGCTATTCGGCAGATTATAGCCAGTGCTCTAGTGGCATTTTACCAGAAGTACGTAGATGAGCAGAGCAAGAAGGAATCGAGGATATTCTGGTAAGGTATGATAGAACGCTGCTTGTTGCTGATCCCAGGCGGTGCGAGCCGAAGAAGTTTGGTTGCCGTGGTGCAAGGGCTAGTTCCAGAAGTTTTACAGTTGAAGAGGTGGTTTCATTGTGCTTTTTTTTTTATTATGCGGGGCTCGTTTTATACGTTAAATGTTTTAGCTTTAAGACTGGTTTTGCTAGATTATCATTGTTATTAACTAGTTAGAGTAAATTTTTATGTTATAGTCTTTGCAGAAATTTGTTGCGATTTATTTGTTTGATTATTTTGAAGATTTTAATGATTAAAATACCTGATATTCACTAATAAAGTCACTTGCCACTCTCTTATTAGGAATACAATATGAAAAATCTTACTTCACTTGAGAAGAAAAGAAGCCAAGTTTTTTATCAATTTCTGGGCACTCTCTGTATCAAAATTCAAAATATGGAAGGCATGATCCTCTCCTTCTACTTCAATCAGCTCCACTTCTCCTTTCCACTTACTTTCTTTCACTGCATTGTAATACAAAACACCCCTTTCCCTCAGCTCATCCTTTTCAGCAACACTCACAAGCAATCGACAACCCCCGAGTCTAGCCAAGTTTGGAGCTCCTTCAACGAATGGATTCAACATTGGATTATCAATACCACCAGTTGCCAATGGATACAGAAATGACCAAACTCTGTATGGCAAGTGCTGTTCTCGATCTACATTAGATTCTGATCCTACTGCTTTTGAACCCCAAAAATAAGGATGAGTAAGATAAGTACCCAAAAGCTTGACATCATTACTCAAGCCTTCAATCCCAATTCGCATAGCCATATTATGGGCAATATTGGCTCCTGCGCTATCTCCACCAATAAAGAATCTATTAAAATCACCATGATTGAATATCCATGGATCTTTATCGTCCACGTCAGTTTTATGTGATGCCACCCATTGAAGAGCGGCCCAGCAATCTTCATAACCAATAGGCAAAGGATTTTCAGGGGCTAGCCTGTACTCTACTGAGATAGCAATGACTTTGGCTTGAGAAACTAAGTTGTTCATGTATTTGGTTTCTGTTAAAGAGAAGGCAGACTCGATACAAAAGGCTCCGCCATGGAAGTAGACCAAAATAGGGATTTTCTGATCAGATTCAGTGAGTTTTGGAAGGTAAAGTCTTGCTGAAATTGGTGGGTTTTGTGAGATGGTTATGTCTTTTGATGAGACTCCAGTTTCTGGGTCTTCTGGAGATGAAGGCACAATTGGCGCTCCTTTTAATCTCTCTACTGATCCATCTTTGAAAACTCTTAGAAAAGGGGAAAGCTCACTAGCCACTTCCTTGGCGATGGAACTCATTAGAGAGAAAAGTTCTATGAAGCTATGAAGTGGAATTCAAGGAAAATCGAAGAAGAACTGATGATCTAGATGCATAGAATTGGCCAAGGACTAGCAGTTAATATATAATTTTTTATAGAATGGTGGTTAAGTCAAAACTACAGCTATTGCTAAATAATTCAATTTTGAATAGTAGTTAAACTCACCTATGATTGAAATACTGTTAGCTTTCAAATCAACGAGCATCGAATTTGAAAGCTGGTTGATATTCTCCTTCAGTTTTTAATGAAAAGACGTATTTTAAATTCTGAATTGTTTACAAGGTAAATCTTTATTTTCAAGGCTTCTACTATGGGTCATTTTTGCGGGTTCTTTATTTAATTTTTTTTCGTGAATAGATTGGCTCGGGCTTTTGATGCACACGTGACTAAAAGAAGATGCTCCTAGGATTGTTGTGCTTCGAGTACGGTGGGGGTGTGGATTATAAGATTAAGCTGTGAAATCTCTCAATTTATGGCAAGTAAACTAGTGTACGGATTGATCGATTATTTCTGGCTTTCATTGATATCAGGCTCTTCGTTTCCTTTTGATCGTAGCCCATGCTGTTCAAATTGATTGTATGGCAATTTTTTTTTTCCTGTTCATTGTTTCTGGATTTTATTTTTTTAATTCAATTCTATGGCATAAAAGGAAAATTAAAAAAAATAGAGATATTATATTCTTTTTATATATATTAAAAGGAAAAATGAATAAAATATTCATTTAATTTATGAAAATGGAATCAAAGCATATGAATTAATTATAGGAGTGACAATTTATATTAGTGGATGATATTTGAAACGTGTTAGACATATAATCATGACATTATAATAATCAACACGAATATAATACGATTAATTTAATTAATTAATTTTTTAAATATAAAGAATAATTTATTTAGAGGATGTTAGGATGTCATTATAAAATTAAAATTTAAAATTGTATAATGAATTATGAAAAAATAATTATTATGAAATTAAAACTTAATCAAAAAGTGTGTGAATATCATTATGTCATTTTTCAAATTCATTAAGTATAAAGTCATAAAAAAAATTAAAAACTCCCTTGAAAATCTCTATGAAAAATAAGCTACACTTTCTAACTTCTTTTTTTACTTAAAATACTCTCTCAATTCTACTTTTTTAAAAACATCCAAACACTTCAATTTCACTTAAAAATTAAAAATTTCTTAAAACAATATTTTGAAGTGATGTGATTTTCCTTTCTTTTTTTTTTTAAAGAAGATCCAAACATCCTCTGAATTAGGTCAAATCTAAAAAAAAATTAAATAGTAATTTATCCACTTTTATTAATCCAGTCAAATAATGTTGATCTCCATTTTTCCCCTCTTTTCCTTCGTTTCACTTTTAATTTTATAATCTCTCTGCCTCCATTTCCCAAACAGCGTTAATTCCCATCTCATGCTTTTTATAGTTACTGCCTTCAGAGGCAACTGTTGCATTGGAATAATTCCTAGGAAAATTTCCTCAAGTTGTCAAGTTTAATATAGTTATTTAATCATCCAGAATTTTTAAGTATGTAGAACAAATAGAAAGATCCACCATCTATAAATACCATTTTCAACCACTTACAGAATACGTCGAGTTCCCGAGGACAAAAAACTTGACGGCAATCAGAAATATAAGGTCAGAGATAAAGGCATCAGCCAGCCAAGACCCCGACCACCACCCCCACCCCAAATCAGACCCAATCGTTAGCATAGAGAAGTGAACTCGTATCATTGGTTTAGCCCATCGGTTTATCAAAAAGAGCATAAACGGAAAATTTGATAGCATTGGCCCACGCAATAGAAAGTCAAAACACTATGGACCTGTCAATTGTAAGAGCATAAATAATGTTCAATTTCCGTCAAATTCATGCTTGACGAGGTATGATAATGTAACAACAAACTATATAAACCTCTGCAGCCAAATTAAAATTTACAAATAAAAGGATCAAAACATTTTTTTGCAATTTTCCTCGTCTCCTCGATGCTTTCTATCACTGAAACATATTCAATGACCAGTCCTTGAGAAAAAGATTAGATTGTGGGCCTGAAATTCTGCCCCAATTTTTCCTCATAATTGTAGAAAAAGTCAACTCTTACTCTCACTGAATGCCAATTCACTAAAACAGTTTCAGGATACATAATACATGACGAGAAGAATGTTGGTGAAGGCCATACCCCGTCAACATCCAAGAAAATGAAAATTGATGTTACAATGAATACAAATGCAACAGCACTCTGGAATCAGGGATGATTTTCAACCACATTAACCAACCTATTAGGACCTTCAAATGGCTCGACATCAATGAGAAGATCTATCACTTTCTGTACAACATTATCTAGTTAGACATCAAGAATCAAATACCAGCCATCTACAACCGCAAGTTACGTGGGTTAGATTTGGTAAGTGCTTTGGTAGATTTGGTAAGTGCTTTGGCAAAGTAATTCCGAATCTCAGGTATAATACGCTGGATCAAATGGGAGTGCCTGCAAATTTGAACATAGAGATAAATTCCGGCTACCCATGAAGAGTTTGTAGAACTTAGATCATAAGAGATAGATGCTCTTCACAAAGAAATCACATAGGATTACCGTACATACGCAAGTGAAGAGCATTTAACAACTGTAATGTGGAATGAATGATTGGTGATGTAAATTTTTGCCATGTTCCTTGTATATATTAGATTGTTTCAGCTTAAGGTACCATGTGAACACCAAGATAATAAAAAAAAATACTTAATTCACGGCCAAAGTTTTAAGGAGAGCAGGAAAATGGCCGATTAAGAGGAGCATGTACCTGGGCTTAGCATTCAATTTATCAAACTGCTCCAAGATAAACAAAATGCAGGTGTGCCTCAATGAAATAGCATGGAAAGCTTCTGAAAGTTCATACATGTTTGCAACATTTTCTAGGGATATATCCTTTAAGGAAACCGGAAAAATGAAATAGAACAATAATCAGATTTTCATTTCAACTTGGAAGCAGAACAGGGATCACATGCACATGCGTAAATTAACCTTAATAGCTCACCTGTGCTATGGTATACTCGCAGAGTCGCTTAAGCCCCTCTAATAGATACTGATCTGCAGCCCTAAGGAGATCTTGTGCAATATCTAATGAAATATCTATTGATCCTGTGTATATGAATCTGTAGAAAATAACACTCGTTAGATAATCAATCGGGAAGACTTCTATGAAGAAGAAACTATGAACTTTGCTACTCATCAAACCTCATCATCAACTCAAAAACCTCCCATCTGATGTTTGGAATTTCAATGTCCCTTGCATCCTTCTCCTGTGACACATACCAAGAAGAATTAGACAAAAAGCACATACGATTTATGAATGTCATCCCAGCCATCCTTCTTATTCCCCACATCATACAGAGGCACTACTAAACCTAAAAATTCATTAACAGGACTGACTCTGGAATTCACAATAAATAGAAGAATAAAGAATAGAGCCTCTGTAATTACCACAAATTAAGGTCAATATATTCTATTTGAATGAATTCAGACTACAGAGTACTAGAGTACTTGGGCAGGGAAAAAAAAAAAAAAGCAACCATCTCCCTCAACCTTCCTAGGCCCCAACCCTTACAAAGCCTCAGGGGAGTGTGTGTTAGTGGCAAATAAAACACATGAGAAGCATACTCACCCGGTAACCTCCATCAAACATTGCACGAAATGCATCTGAAGAAGCAAGTAGGCAAATTCTATGCGCATAGAACCGTCTGCCTGCAGGACATAAGTAATGTGATTTTAACAAGAGTTCATTCAGGCCAACAAATCTCATATAACTAGAAAGAATCACAAAATTACAATTCTAAGCAAGTACCACAGCTGTAACTACCCAAAACTTTTTATTACAACCTTCAACTAGAAAGGTAACATCAGACAATGTAGCGTTGTTTACATACTGCTCTCCTAAATATACCTGCAGAAGAGAAGTATGTTATCATAAGCATAAATTTCAAATGACAAAAAAAGTGAAAATGCCTAATTTGGGACTTGGAACTTTTACCCAAAGTTTAATTGAGGGCCTAAATTAATTTTTCATTCAATTAGGGGCTTCAACTTTTAATTTGGTTCAATTTGAAGCCAATATGTTAAATCAACATTAACAAAGTTAACTTAATTGGTGAAGTTAAATTATGAGACCCACTTCATATTTATGAATAATAAAAATATATTTTTAAATAATAAAAAAATATTAAAATTAAAAACCTAAAAATTAAAAAAAAAATGAAGAGATGAAACATAATGAATATCCCACCATACATAATCATACCACCATACACCATCCTCCCACCGCACATCCCACCTTCACCACTACCATCAAACCCTCTTCCTCCACCACTAGAACTAACACCAGAACCAGACCCACCACCACCATCCTTCTCTCCTCGTCTCCCCATAGAACTATTCTCCCCTTCCCTCTTCCTATACTTCTGCAAATAAATCTTCAACTACTCCTGCAGATCATTGCGGTTGATCATCTTTCGCTTTTCGCTCTAACAGTAATTGGACGCCTCGCCAATAATAAAGCTAATGAATCCGGAGACACACTACTGCAACGTCTTTTTCATGTCTTTTGAGATCTTCGCATTCGCCAATAGAACTTTCTTCATTATTCTGCTAACTTTAAGGGTATAAAAGGGTATTTGATGAAACTCAGATCTGGATTTCATTATTTTTTTTAATTTTTAATTTTAATAATTTTTTATTATTTAAAAACATATATTTTTTTTTAATTTTAACAATATTTTTAAATATTAAAAATATGACGCTGATCCTACAATTCAACTTCACTAATTAAGTTAATTCTGTTAATGTTGATTTAATAGACATGTCCCAAATTGAACCAAATTAGAAGTTGAAACTCCGAATTAAACGAAAAATTAATTCAGGACCTCAATTGAACTTTCGGCAAAAGTTGAAGCTCCAAATTAGGCATTCTTCCAACAAATAAAAAAAAAAATTATAAGTATAATCCTTAACATATTTAAAATGAGTAAGCAGCAAAACTGCAGCAAAGAATAGTACAATAAATCAAGCATAAAAATTGTCCAACATACATAAAAAATATAGTAGTAAAACAAGAAATAATTTAAAATTCCTCATCTTTCAATTATGAGATCATAGGACTCGGGTATGACAAACAATCAGTCATCTTGTTTTATGGCAAATAGAGCAAGGGGGCACGCACACACACACACAGAGAGAGAGAGAGAGAGAGAGAGAGAGAGAGAACATAAAAAATGGCAATTTGATTACATGTCAAACACTGACTGACATTTTGGAACCAAATAACTTAGATTTAAGTTCAGCACATTTCACATGAAAAAAAAAATAGGAACAGATTAGAACAGTTAGAGAAACAAAAGATGGCAAACCTGTATTCAATTCCGATTTTGTTCACCATTTAGAAAAAGAACAAAAAAGATAACAGCATCTAAAAAAATTTAAAAAGACAAAAGAGCTGCGCATGTAAACCTTATGCAATTAAGGAAAAAGAAGATAAGATTTAGGAATTATTTTTGTTTAATTTTTAAATTAGGAATTTGATTTAGTTTTCCTAATTCAGTTTGTTTTAGTTTTCTTTAAATTAGGAATTTTATTTAGTTTTCGTAGTTCAATTTGTTTTAGATTTCTTTCCTATGTTTATTTAGGTTTCTTCTTAAATAAGTGTTTTAATTACTACTAAGCTCCTTTTTCAGTCTAAGATTAGGATTTATCCTAATTGGTACAAATAAATATCTACCATTGTATGGTATTATTATTATCATTATTATTTTCAATTCAAATTTTAAATTAGAGGTTTTCTTTAAATCCTAATCATTTTTTTGCTCTAACCACAATCACTATCTATTCTAACCCTAATTGTTGAGATCTAATTGCCTTAAACTTTTCGTGCTGCATCAAGTGATGTCAGTGTTTGAGACTTGAAATTTTTCCAATGGTTGACCAAGGCATAGACAATCAGCCCAATAAACAAAGTTGGCAGAGATACAAAGAATGGTTGAGGACTTGACTCGGACTGTACAAGCCTTGCATAGTTAGGAACCTATGGAAGCCTAAATGGACAATCCAGAAGTCGACTGCAAACAACTCGAGATTCCAGAAAATCTTGAGATTGAAGAAGAAGAAGAAGTTGAGAACGTGAACCCTTTTCATGAAGTTGGACCAGCAAACCAAGCGGCAAGAGGTGGATTGTAAGGCCGATTATTACAAACTCTTGATTTGAATGGTGGAGGAATCAAAACTGAAGTAGCTGATTTCATGGAAGATTACATGTGGATGATTATTTCGAGAATTATTTCGAATAATTAGAACCAATTTTTGATGAATATAATGAGGAGATAAAGGAAATTGAAGAATTAGAACCAGTTTTTTATGACTTTAACAAGGAGATAGAGGAATTTAATGTTTATCCAGCACATGGCGAGTCCTTGGTGGTGCAAAGAGCGATGACGACAATCAATGAGGAAGAGACAAAGCAGTTGGTTGGTAGGAGTTCTACAAATAGCAAAGCCAGCAAAATCTATGGGTACTTATCTGTTGAAATATGTGAAATTGGAAGTAGTAAAATGGGTATGCTTTAATTAGTCAACCATCAAGAAGTGACCAGATTAGGGAATCACTTCAATATTCTACTGATATTCTCATAGGGTCAAAATCCCACAATCTGCAACCTGATAAGGATCCATATGATGAAATATACTGTTTAAAGTAAATATTAAAACTAATGTCAAAATATCTAGTATAACGTTTCAGTATAATTACTGAAGGACCTCAAAGATGAAAAATAAATAAAACAAATTGTTATATGCAAAATCCCCAACTGTTTGCTTTTTCTTTTTGAAATTTTGTCCATCAAAATCATAGCCTCAGAAGTCAAAACACAACTGGAAACAAGTTCAAGGGATTACTACAATCACAAAAAATAAATTGGTAAACCAAAGACCTTATATAATGAATATCAATCACAAATTAAATAGAAAATAGCCCAACTGGTTTAGACATAAAGCATACCTGTGGTGTAGGAGAAAGGGGGGCTGCATCCATAGGAGAAAGAGACATTGCTTTATTTGCCAACTTGTAGAGAGCCACAGCTCCATCAAGTTGTTGTTTCGGGTTTGTAGAGCCAAGAAGCCCAAGAAGTAACTCCAATCCTGCATTAGAAATATCATCAGCTATCTCAAATCAGCATGATCATCTAAAGTCAACAAATACTACTCCAAATTAATAATATTTTTTCTCAATTTTAAATTTTCCAACTGGCAATATAACAAAGAATATGACATGCCATTGTTATCAATGAATATGGTTCTCTGATCATCTGCGGCACAAAGATGTGCAAGAGCTAAAGCAACACGCCGCTGGACAGCCTTCTCCGCTACACGCATTAGATATAATAAATGGTTTAAAACCTACAGAAGAAATCTGTAGATTAAAATTTAAGGATAAAGCATTAAATTTGAAGAAAAGATAACACTACTATAGTTCTACACACTAGATATGCCAGTGATAATAGAGAGAGTATGTGTGGGTGACAAGAGAGAACTCACTCGTCCATGAATTTTTTCCTCTAATCTTTTCAAAGTCTTGGATACACAATCTTTTGTTGCCTGCAGTTGTGATTATTAATTGTATATTGATCATTGTAGGTCTAGCAAAAAGAGCAATGAGCTGGTGAACATCTGGGTTCCTAGATGAACTCAGGAATTCAAGCTACCACGTATAAAAGCAACAGAGTGTAGGCATATAGAGAACACTATAAGTCAGTGTTAAACAATGAAAATGATTAGTAAACATACTTGAACAATAAACTCCCCGTCCTGCAGCTTCTGGACACCTCCCACCCTAATAAAATCGGACACATTATCCTATAGGAAAAAAGAATGAACACGATAAGATTTTATCAAGCTAACAAGGCTCAATCTCAAAAGTTTTCTGGGATTTGGTCCTTACATTCATAAGAATCATAATCTACAACTCACCTCATTATCTGCAAGACCATAAAGAGCAAATGCAGCATTATGTTGAAGAGATCCATTTTTTGAATCCAGAAGCTTAAGTAATGGCACTAAGCCACCATTGTGAGCTATACCAGCTTGGTTGTGCGAGTCCTAAAATTAAAAAAATAAAATAAAATAAACAAGAAAGAACCATTCAACCAGAATTGATGAGCAGTTGAGTAAAACGGAAAAGAAACAAGTAAATGTGTCTGGTGTAAATCATAATAATGTAAACAGTATCTAAAAGAAGATTATGTTAGATCAAGTAAATAATCATTTAGTTATAGAATCAGAATAATTTAATTCACTCAAATATACAAATAAAATATTCAATTGATAATAGGATAAATGACAAAAATATTAACCTTTATGTACACCTTTCAATAGTCTAATCCTTTTTAATTTTATCAATTGTAACCATAAACTTTAATTGATATGATCCCAGATAAGGTCCTATACATATTAGATTTTGATCAATCTTATCTAATTAGTTTTATTTGGGTTGTATATTTTATATTAAAATTAAGTATATTAGTGAGTTTTGGACCTGTTTTGTATTAGCCCAAAATTAATTTAGATTTTATTTTTATCTTATTTAGAAGATTATCCTTATCTAGGAAAATTATCCTTATCTAGGAAGATTATTCTTATTTAGAAAATTTATTTTATCTAGAAAATTAAAGTTAGGGTTTTCATGTAAGCTAGTCATTATAAATACCTAGCTATTTATGTAAATAAAAAAAAAAAAAAACTTCAGATTTTGATTAATATAAATTTTGTGAGAAAATTCTCTCAAATTTGATTCTTACTAAAAATCGTTTTGAACTTATCAAAACTAGCCACTTTGTGGTGTTCATCAATTACACTAAGGTTCTCTAGCACAGGTTGCTATTGGGTCAAGATTTCTTGTTCAAATATGATTTGGCTTTCCAAGGGGTCGCATATCATGCGTAAAGATGTTGGGTCTCAAAACAAGTCGATTGAGATTCGCATCAGTTTGGTATCAAAGCTTAGGCTCTAAATCATATTTGCTTATCTTTATTTTATCTTGTTACTACGTTTTCTTGTTTCCATTTCTTCCGTTCCTTTTTGTTTGCATTTGTTCTTTTTTTTTTTTTTTCATTTTGTGTCCTTTACTTATTTAAGTCATAAATCTGTTTGTTTTTACTTCAAATTAAAATTAGAAAAAAAAACAAAAAAAAAATTCAATTTCATTGTCTTCGTTTGAGTTTATACCTTTTCTGTTTGAATGCTAAAAAAAAGAATAAAAATAATTTTCCTTGATTTATTTTATGTTTCTATTTGTTTCCATATATTTTTCGTGCCTTTCCGTTTATTATCATAAATTATTAAAAAAAAAAAAAGACACGAGTGAATTTAAATGCTCTCAATATGAAACACTAAGGGAATGAAGTGAGCTAATTACAATGAATAGCAAAACCAAGGACACTCAAGCAATTGACATTGCCTCTAAATTGAAAACCTTTGAAAAACACTTTCAAGCTATGAATTTACATTTTAGAAAAATAAGAGATGAAATGGAGAGGATAGAAGGTTCGTTCTCAAAGAGGCAAAATCCAAACGCTCCAAATGCACCAAGGAAAGCAATGAAATCTAAAGAGGAGATGCTAAAGGAATACTATAAAAGAGTTTTTGAAGAAACTAATGAAGAACATGACAAGTGAAAAGCTAAGCAAAGAGCTAAACGTCACAGAAGAAAAGCTGGAGAGAAAGCTGCATCAATATCAATAATACAGCAACCTAAAAATGAGATTGAGAATGGTGAGATTGAAAATGAGACACCATCAATAGAAGTTGTTCATAAAGAAACTAATTGGGTGGATGGAAAAATAGAAGAAGAAAATAAGACTCCATCAACAAAAGTTATTCATGAAGAAATTCCTGCAATTGAAACTTATCTAGAAATACTGGAGAAAGAAATTAAGGCTCCATCAATAGAAGTTGTTCTTGAAAAAATTCCAACAATTAAAACTCATCTAGAAATGCTGCAGGAAGGAAAAGTTGTGATTCATTTAGAAGTGCAAGAAAATGAAGGAGTAAAGGAGAATGATTTAGTTCTCCAAAAAAAGAAAAACAATGTTGAATTCTTGTATATTTCTACAGTGAATTTTGTTTTACCTCATGATCTCTTTGATTTTTCTATAAAAGATTTTCAGGGAAGTTGATATTCTTACTACTTCAAATCTTCAAAGTTAGAGGACGAATTTTCTCCAACAAAATAAGAATGACACTTGCAAGAAAAGCTTATATTTCAATGATACCATGGCACATGATTCGAGGCCTAATCATTTCTCAAAAAAGGGGAAATGATATGATCCTAAATAGAGTTTTATACATATTAGATTTTGATCAATCTTATCTAATTAATTTTAGTTGGGTTGTATATTTTATATTAAAATTAAGTATATTAGTGAGTTTTTGAGCCTGTTTTGTATTAGCTTATAGCCCAAAATTAATTCAGATTTTATTTTTATCTTATTTAGAAACTTATTCTTATCTAGAAAAATTATCTTTATCTAGAAAGATTATCCTCACCTAGGGAGATTATTCTTATTTAGAAAATTTATTTTATCTAGGAAGTTAAAATTAGGATTTTCATATAAGCTAGTCATTATAAATACCTAACTATTTATGTAAATAAAAAAAAAATTCCGATTTTGATTAATATAAATTTTATGAGAAAATTCTCTCAATTTTGGTTCTTACTAAGAATCGTTTTGAATTTATCAAAACTAACCACTTTGTGGCGTTCATCAATTATATTAAGGTTCTCTAGCACAGGTTGCTATCGGGTCAAGGTTTCTTGTTCAAATCTGATTTGACTCTCCAATAGGTCGCATATCATGTCTAAAGGTATTGGATCTCAAAGCAAGTCGATTAGAGTTCGCATCATTAATATTGATGATAATTATTGCCAAATCAAATTTAGCGAGGAAGTGCATTAACACACTCATGGAGCCTATATAGCTAGATTGATTGGCAAAAGAATAAGATTTTAATTCTTAATAAATACTACCGATACAAAATATTATTTTTGTCAAATATTCTCCTTTTCAAAAATTAATGTTTATTGGCATGATTGCTATAAAAAAAAAAAAAAAAAAAAAAAAAAAAAAAAAAAAAAAAAAATTTTATGTCAACAAAGAGAAATTTAAACAACAAATTTCATTTTTGGTAAGTACACATGCCGCCGTACATTACCACAATCCTTTCGCTAAATTGTCCACAATTATCACCAACATTAAAATTTAAGGAAACAATTGATAAAAATAATACGATTGGACAAAACTGAAAAGGCACACAAGGGTCATTTGGCCTTTATTATATAAACCATACTCGCTTTCAGAAATTATTAGCTAACTTCATCATATTAATAAAATATTCACAAATGGGAAATTTAAATTAACATCCACCTGCATGAGACAATGCCAATTTCATAATGCCATTAGGATCTCAAAACTTTAATGCAAATGAAGTATGCAACATAGATAAAGAAATAGTAACCTGTGCCAACCTCCCCAATGCAAAAGCTGACATTTCCCTCAGCTGTACATCAGAAGATTGTAGCATCTCTATCAAAGGTTGAACTGCACCCCTTTGTACAATGTGAACCTAAAAACAAATCATTTTTTTTTTATCTAAAGCACGTAAAAAATTGGGGGGGGTGGAAGGGTTAAACAAGACTGAGAATTCACAAAGATAGGAAAGCAAATGATTCTCAACCCCATCGATTTACAAAAGTTAACTCTGTGTTTATATTCAAAAGTGACAGCTGGAAAAACATCCTTAGACTTAAGAAAAAGTGTAATATTTACTTTATTTATTTCCATCTGCTAAACAATTAGAAATAGAAGCCAAGTCAAGAATAGGAAAATGAAGTTAAAAGGCAAGCTTGAGTTTACCTTGCAATCTGAGTCAGTTGCAGCAAATTGTCCAAGTAATAAAGCAGCTTCTCTTTGGCTCTCGGAGCAGCAGGAGCTGTTGCCAAGAAACAAATAACAAAGTGAAAAAAAAAATAATAAAAACAAAATCTTCACAGAAGAAAAATAAATAAAATATCAAATGAAAGAATGATGTTCATAATCGCTAAAAGAAGTGGAAAGACATTTCAAAGATGCCAAGAATACAGGATTTAGACAAACCTAAGTAAACCAATAACAGGCTGTAGAGCACCAGCTGCAAGAACTTCTTTCTTTATGTTTGGGGACGAATGAACCAGATTTCCAATCACACCAACCTGCAACAGTGATAAATTATTTTTTATGAAAGTTAATGTCAAATGCAAAAATAAAATTCCAAGACAATGTAAAATTAAAAATTAACAAAGGATCCGAATTCTGAAATATCATACTGCTTCATAGTGTATAGCAGCATCCTCGGAACGCAGCATTAGAATGAGGGTAGGAAGAGCATTGCATTCAACAATCTGCAAATCAAATAGCCCTATCATTTATTAATACTAAAGTCAACTCTATAAAGTCCAGCTTCCAAAGCAACAGTATTCACCTGCTTTTTATTCTCGTCATTCTTAAAGGCAAGGGTTCGTAGAGAACCAGCAGCTGCTCTTTGCACCTTTGTATCAGTAAATTCAAGCAATTCAACCAGAGGTGGAATTCCACCTTCCATCCTATACATCCAATAGCAATGAACATAAGAAGAACATAGTGGCAAATTCAATATTGAAAAAAAATTACTACTAAAATGAGCAAACCTAACACGAGTCTTAATGTTGCTGTTCTCATGTGCTAGATTCGTGATAGCATCAGCAGCCCTTCTGATTGCACTATTCACTGCCCGAGAACTAGAACCATCATTGTGCCTTTTTAAGAGGTTCACAAGATGTGACAATGCCCCAGTGTCAACTATGAGTTGCTGATGCTCTGGCTGTTGATAGCAGAAATGTAAACTAGATAAGATATAGGAAGAGGGAAGGCAGGGTTTTAATTAGATTAATGTTTGGAGCATTTCTGAATAAAGTATTAAGTATAGTTACGAAAAAAAAGTTGGATATGCTACCTTTGTTTGCCCTACTTAGCTTTAGTTACAAAATTACAGTGTTATAATAACAGGCAGTATTCATGCAAATAAGCATATGCCACCAGAAACTAGAACTTTCATGCAACGAAGGAAGAGGAAACATACCAACTGTTTCATTCACTGAATACCAATCAGATTTCTTTCCACATCTAAAAAAATAAAAAGTTCATCCTCACTATATCATGCTTATATGAAAAATTTTCTTCGTAAAAGATTAACATAACTAACTCTAATTGACAGATAATCAACATCATAGCATAATTAATTGTTGAACAGGAGGAAACTTCCTATAATACTAGAAATTCGCTGCCCAGAAATTGAAAAATAAGATGATATAACACAAGTATTAAACCTTCACAGCAAGCAGCCCTAGCGCAAAAGCACTCCCCTTCTCGACCTCATGTTCAAACGGCTTCAGATTACGTTCGGCTTCGCTTGACGGTGGAGCTTGAAGATGCTTAACCAGAGCTGGAACGGCACCTCCTTCAACAATCACGTTCACTAATTCCTCTAAAGAATAATGAACAAGAAACACAACATCTCTCAATTTGTAAGCAATACATGCAAAAAAAAAAACACTCACATATAAAGAGAGAGATCTTGATTTCAGTGTGTAAGGTATTCCACAGATTCAAGAAATGAAAGAGAGAACGAGCGAAGGAGAGGGAGAGGGAGAGAGAGAGAGAGAGAGAGAATAATTACCGTTTTTGGAGAACTCGGCGAGGACGTGAGTGGCGCGTTTGGCAGCAGCTCGATCGGCCTCGTTCCAAGAGAAGGTAGAGTTAAGGATATTAACCTGTGCAGTGACCTCATATAACAGCGCCTGCCGCGCATCGCCGAAGGGGACAGCCGCCGAGATCTCTCGCTGCTCCTCGTCGATCTCTTCCTCCAGTTTCCGCTTCTGCCCTTTCCTCTCGGGGAAACCTTGATCCTGGCTCCTGAGTGGTTCCATCACGCACAGAGATTTAGATAGGCCGACAGAAAGAGAGGCTAATCAGAAATCAGAAAATCAAAATTTTCGAAGAGATTGAGAAGGATAGATCAGGGTATTTTGGGAATTTCAAATGAAATTTTGTTTTGCATGCTTTGGGTACCTAATGTGATTTTCTTTTTCTTTTCCTTTTTTTCTTTTGTTTTCTTTTCCGGTTGAGAAATTGAATATTATGCCGGAGTTTAGCAGGCTACGTTATTTCCGGTTCTTGAAGGAGTATCCTGCGCACCCGTTTTCTATTTGGGTAAAACGGCTAACATGCACTCCCGCCGGAAAATTGTGGAAATTTAATGTAAATATGCTATCGTGCGCGTGCTTGGTAAGTGGGTGCACTGGGTGGAAATTGAGGATCCACTGTTTTTTGAGAAACAGAAATTAATTCAGGGTCCACTTGTTTACATATTTAGGGGTCCTTTTAATATCGTATAAATATAAATAATTCACCTAAATATTAATCTTTAAACAACATATTTTAACCTTTTATTTATAAATGCAGTAAGCTTTTTTATCTTTCCGTTTTGTTAATTAAAGAATTAATATTATCATGGTCAAATTATAAAATATATTCTTTTAGTTATTTAATTCTTTTATTTTATAAGGAAATTAGGTCAACTTGAATTTGAAATTATACTAAAATTAATTATTTTAATTTTTAAAATTTACGAGTTAAATATTTATTTCTAAAATTAAATTAATTGAGTTTTACATTTGGATTTTATCAACAAAATGTGTCATTTTAAAGAGTCTTATAGTTTTACATTAATTAATTTAAGGCAAATTATAAATTAATCTCTAAATTTTGACTCTAATATCGAAGTAATTTCTATATTTGGTGGAAATATATTTTATGATTTATTTATTTTGACATCGTAAAACTATTTAGAAAGTGTTTGAATCTATTTGAAATGAGTATGAAACGCTATTCTGAAATTTAAAAAAGGCTAAATGATTTTTTGAACATTTGTGTGATTAATTCAAAATATCATTTTGAAATTTAAAACATAAAAGATTTATATTAGACATTGTAATTTTTTTTAAAATGACGTTTTCAAAACAAAATTTATATCTAAACAATTTCTTAATTTTTTTATTTATTTTTATCCTTAAATGCTATGAAAATATTAAAATATTTTTCATTTACGCTTAAATTTTTCATCTCGACTATCTCCATGAAAGTTTCTTCTTACTATTCTTTTCTTTTTTCCAACTCTTCAAACCCATGAAAGTATTCACAAAATCACAATCCATTAACCAATCCCACAACAAAAATAATTCAATAGAAAAAAAATTTATTCACCGAAACAAGCATTGGGAATTTGGTGAAGCTACAAGTGCTCAACTCGGGAAGCAACTTGCTTTCAGGTAATGTTTTTTTGGTCATTCCTCACCCTTTCAAGAGGCCAATTTTAATATCAATCCACTGAATTCCCCTCTTGATCCCAATACCTTACCCTATTGACCCTTCTTTTATTGTACATAAGCTCCTCCTTGGAACCCATACCTCCGATGATGTCCCCAATTTCCTTATGATAGTTGACGCTATCTTGCCCACTCGCAATGGTGAAGTTAAGTTTGATGCCAAATTTGAAAATTTTGAGATTCCTAAGATGATTATGGGTTTGTTTATTGATTTTCTGAGTTTTTATTTATGGGTATTAGGTGCTTGATAATATTGCTAGCTGACTATGCTGAATCTGAATTTTTTGACGCCGTATTTAGTGATAACTTTTAACTCCAATCTTGACAACTTGGGTATCGTGTGTGTGAATTTCGTGGTAAAGAATTTACTTCATGAAAAGCTTAGGGAGGACACAAAAGACATCATCTTAAGATGATGAAGAATAATGGTATAAGAATTCAATAAATATCAAATAATAATATTAAGATTAAAAAAACACAGCAACGATTGTAGCATGAAAATCATTAAGTTAGAGGTCTTCCTCAAATGAACCACCAAGCTCAATTCTCATTGGCTTCTCCTTCCATTATTCTCAAGTAAGGGTATTTTTAAATTTTTATAAATTATTATATTATAAAATATTTAAATTCACTTATTTATAACGAAAAATACTTAAAAATTAGACCGAAAAACTAATTAATTATATGATATCAAAATATAGAGACCATAAAATGTATTTTATTAAATATAAAAATCATTTTGTTATTAGGATTAAAATTCAAAGGATAATTTATAATTTACCCTTAATCTAAAAAAAAATTATCCACGCCATAATGGTTAAGTTTTTATTTCCAAAGCATCATTGCAAAAAATAAATAAATAAAAACTAAAACTAATACATCATTTTTTTTTTCAAATATACTCTTCTGCTATTATTTTCATAACAAAAACTAATCCTCCCACATCAAACTTCAATTCTTATTTAAATTTAGAGATGAAGTCATGTATAAATTTTAATAAATTTGAATCATTTCATAAAAAAAAAAATTCATTAGTTCAGATAAATTTTTTTAATTTGTCCATTCATTTTTAATTTTGAACATAAAATTAATTTTTAAGTTATTTAAAATTAATTTTTTAACTTTATTATAATGCAAATATCTTATTGTTGCTTCCAGTACAGATCCTTTGTTATATTCTGAAATTCCATTTCATTCTCAGCTTTATTTTGCCACACTTGCATCTTTTTGAGTAAACATAGTAGTGGAGAAGTTGATATATCTTAATCTCGAGTTGAGTATATTATATAATAAATGATTTATGATTTATTAGAGCTTATGATGATAGCTAAGAAGTAAAAATATCGATTATAGTATTGTTTGTCAAAAGGAATCTATTATATTTATTTTAGGAAAATTCATCATAAGCGACGCGTGGGCATAGTATAATTATTTTCCGGTTTGCAAGAAGCAAGCCTAACCGACCGACCGACGGACTATCTCACGTGACAAGTCGACGAAATTACAGGTGCGTTATTTTTCACACGAGTGCTGTTATGGTCTCCCTTCAAATTCACATGCGCTCTCAACCAACTGATACCATCAAGGATCCTTCATTGGGCCCACGATTTAGCAATTGCCAATTAGAAAACAGATTTGGTTCCGAGGAGTGGAGAGTGGAGACCCTTTATTTATCTCTAATGTCACTGTCATATCTTGGGACCTGCTGACTATAATTTGGGCCCCGTTTTTTAATGGGGTTGTTCTTTTGGTCCCAGATGCTATATAAACATTAAAAACATTGGATCCATTCATATCCCTCCCCTAATTACTCAGCACACAGAATATTGTAAAAAAATAATATATACATTTCCTTTTTTATAAATAAACATATGAAATGGACAAGATACTTTCTAATTATTGAAACCCACGTACTTGTATCTTATTAATACTATACCAGGCATGTTTGAAATTTCAAAAAATTTAATTTAATGACTTAGTTATACCTAAAGAGCATTTCAAACTTAAGGGCAAAATGGTATAAAATATCATAATACCACTCATTTTACTCTCCAATCCTATAACAAATTTATCACTATTTTGGTGTTTCTGAATAGTGCAGCGCCCAAATTTGATGATATACTATTCTCCAACGGCATTTTTTTTTTCATTTTTTATTTATAAAAAGGTCCCATTTTAAGAATAAAATTTACAAAAAGCTCCCCCTTATAATACAAATTATAAATTTTAATAAAAATATCAAATATCTATATTTATATTAATTATTACATAAATATTCAAATTAAATACAAACAATAAAATTAAAATTAACTAAATTTTTATAAAAAATCTCTCATTTTTATAAAATTATTTAATTTGAACATATAATATGTTTATTTAAAATAATACAAATTATAAATGCCAATTAAAAAATCAAATATTTATATTTGCACTTGTGTTTAACTTTAATTATAAATACAATGTATTTTTTATATTTATGTTTAAATTTAATTATAAATGTAATATAAGTATTTTTAATTATTTTTATTAATGTAATTTTATTTTAAAATAATATATTAATAAAAAATGAATCATTTTAGTTAATAAATTATTATATTTTAATTTATTAATTTATTATTTTATTAAATTAATAATTATTTTTTTTAATTGATATATAAAATATATTTATTTATAAGTAATTGGTGAAATATATAAATTAATTGAGAATTATAAAAAGTTATATAATGATAAATAAAAATAAATATAAAAAATATTATTTTTAAGTGTTAAAAATGATATTATGATTGGAAATAAAATTATTATTTGATATAATATAAATTATAAAATTATATAAAGTTAATTGTATTTTAAAGTTTATAATTTTAGATCGTGTAACAGAAACTTGATGGAATTTACAAATAATGCAAAAGTTAAAATAAAATAAAAAGAAGAAGAAGAAAATGTCAGTAGCGCATTAGACGTGCAGGGAAGTTTTGTGGTGTCACCCACTTAGATTCTCTCCTTACAATGAGTCTTTGAAAATTTATATTTCAAAACAGTATTTTAGAGTGAAAGAAAATTTAAATTAAGTTAAAATTGATGATTTTATAATTATTAATTTAATATTAATTTAAAAAATATAATAAATTAAAAATTAATTTAATTTGTAATTTAAATTTTTTCTTAATTTTAAAGTGAATCGAATATATATATATTATTATTATTATTTTTTATTATAATTATAATTAAATATATTTTATTTTATTTTATATGCATTCACATATTTTTTTAATTTAATATTAATTTAAAAATAAAAAATTATCAATAATGAAAATTAACTAAAAATAAAATAAAAATTATTAAGAAAAATATAAATTTTAGATATATTAATTAATGAAATAAACAAAATCTTTTGTTATAAATTGAATTATTTTGAAATTTTTTTATAATCAATATGTGTTTTTTTTAATTTATAATAAAATAATATCGAGTTATAAAAAATATATTTAATTTAAAATTAATAAATAAATTAAATTAAATTAATTATTTTATTATAATAATAATTTAATTGATTTAAAAAAAATGTAAACTAAATAAATTAATTTAATTTAATAAAAACTTTTTAAACGAATCAAACATAAAGGGGTGCCATCCTAATAAATATGTGAAGGATGTCATGGGCACTGTATAAGTCAATGCCCAAACCCAATGGTCCCAAAGAGCCCAACTACTGACGTACAAACGGTCAATTTTATTTTGGTGTTTATCCACTAAGGTTGATTTGGTTTTACAAATTTTTTATTTATTTTTATGTTGAATTTACTAATTCCACATGGTATCACTACTCCTAAACATATATAAAATACACGACAAAATTACTATCGAGGAATTATATCGCAATTATAACAGTGCAAGTCAATTTTAAAATAGTATGTATGTGCTAATAATAAAGAAATAAATAATTAATTGAATTTCATAAAGACTTTTATATGGCCAACACCTTTTTTAGTGGGATTCAAACTAATTTGGTCTTGATTATCACTAAATTTAGGCTATGAGTATTTTGCGTTATTTTTTTAATAGCAAAAAAGAAAAAGAAAAGTAAGCCTGTAGTTAAGCTTTAATATCAACATTAATAAGTATAATATTGTTAGTTGTAGCTATACATGGATTGCTTGCTAGTTGCTATAAGATGTTGGTTAATTATGTAACTTTAAGTGCCAGATCGAGTTTTGGAGAAAAATACCTTTCTTAAATTTTTTGCAAGTATTGAATTTTTCTTTCCTTGAAAATAGAATTATGTTCATTTTAGAACACGTAATTAATAAAGTCTAATTCTAATGATTGCAAATATTAATATGTAAAGAATGATTAATTTCTCAATTAATTGGTTTACATTCATTTTATAGAAAAACAACAAAACACACACACACACACACACACACATATATATATATATAACAATTTAAATTTTAAATCATCAAATATTTAATTAAATGATAGTTCATGGAAAGCGATATTAACACTATTTTTTTAATTTTTAGCACTTTTATTATATTTATTATTATTAAATTTTATTAAAATACTCTTATTTAAATTAATTTAATGATTCTTATAAGAAATGAAACTTATTTTCTATTTTTTTATATATTGATTTATTATTATAACATTTAATCTGTAAAAATATTATTGTATATATTTTTTATTTTTTTAGAAAATATTATTTTATAAATTATATTTAATAAATATATAATTTTTTACATAAGAAAATATCATAATTTTTTTTTTATATATATTATAAAATATTTTTAATTTTTATTTTAGAAACAATTTTTTTTATTATCAAGAAAATTAATTAATCAAATAAAAAAAATATGAAAATGTTAATACTTCTCAATATATTTTGAAAATAATGTAATAATTTTAAAAATATTATTTTTTATAACAATATGCATATATGAGTATTTAATTATTTACTTATTATTTTAATCATATAATTTCTATGATTTTTAAAAGTATATATTATTTATTAACATATTTTAGTAAAATATATAATTAAAAAAAATTCCAATGAGTAATATTTAAAATTTTTTCTTAAAATAAAATGTTAGTAGAATTATAATTTAAAATTTAATGTGGTAAATTATTTTTTTATTAAAAATTAAAAATAAATATTTACTCAAAAATAAAACGATGAAATTAAAATTTAAAAATTAAAAAATAAAAGAAATGTTTTTATAATATGTATAAAAAAATTATTTTAATTTTTATACAAAAACTCTATACTTAACAAATATATATATATATTTTAAAAGATAGGTATAAATATCATTTTTATGTAATAAAAATAAAAATAAAAAATAAAAATAAATGGAACTTTAGTTTTCTTTTTATTTTCTTAGTACATAAGTCTTCATCTTTGTTAAAATTAAAAAACAAAAAATTTACTTAAATCTTCTTTTATATATATAAAAGAATATATTTTTATTATTGAAAATTTTAAATGTATATATATTTATATGTGAATTAAAAATAAAAAATAAAATTTAATTAAATATTTTTTTTATAAAAATATTAACATGAAGATATTATAATTAAATTTAATTATAAAAAAGAAGGTAATGGTATCAAAAATTAGTCCCAATATCGCCTTTAGAGTTTATTTATTGATTGATTTAATAACGAATTTCATTTACCTAATTATTCAGACAATTAAAGATCGAGTTTGCAATAACTTGTGCCGAACTGCCTAATTAGTAATAATTAGTTACCTCTTCTCTACCTAACGCACATCTAATCCAACTCAGTGAGCCAAACAAAGTAACAAACACTAACTGCCGCCTGTTGAGTAATTGACCTGGCCCTTCCCTTTCCCGCGTCACCAAAATACCTTCCCTCTTCCCCAACTCCTCACTCCCCCTATTCCTTTCTTGCAACACTCTCTAAAGACCCATTCAAATCCTTCGCCAAGTCACCACCACCAGAACCACCGTCGTAACTACCATCACCCTTTCCCTGTCTTAAAATCTCAATTTTCCTCTTTGTTTCCTTTGTATATTCCAATCTCAATATCATGCGCTTTATTGCTTTCGTTTTCATTTTCCTTTCATTTATGTCCTTTTCTTTTTCTCGATCTTCACCTCCTAAAGGTAATAGTCAACAATCACTTCAATTATCTTTTCTAAATACTAGTTTTTGTGTTTTCTAAATATTTGATTTCTCTGTGTTTTTTTAGGTACTCTAATTGATTGCGGCGCCACCGCGCCTTCTATAATTGGCGGTCGCCAATGGCTTCCCGACGCTGGCTTCATCTCCAAAGGAACTTCCAAGAAGCTTACAATTCCAGTCACGACTCCTATACTTTCCACCGTCCGATCATTCCCTCTCGAGAACAATCTTCACCACAAATTCTGCTATGTGATTCCGGTTTTCCGTGGGGCCAAGTATATGATCAGGACTACGTATTTCTACGGAGGAATCAACGGCAACGCTGCGCCACCTGTGTTCGATCAAATTGTGGACGGAACTCTATGGAGCGTGGTGAATACGACGGCTGATTACGCCAACGGCATGTCGTCTTATTATGAAGGGGTTTTTCTGGCTCTAGGAAAGACTACGAGTTTGTGTATCGGAGCTAATTCGTACACGGATTCCGACCCGTTTATTTCAGCCTTGGAGTTCGTAATTTTGGGAGGTTCTCTGTATAATTCCACGGATTTCAATCGATACGGGCTTAGCTTAGTTGCCAGACACAGTTTTGGATACAATGGATCGATCATTCGGTAAGTTAAATATAGCTTCGCTAATGTAAACTTGGTTTGTATTTTCATATTTAAGCTTAAATTGGGTTTTTTAACTAGATATCCAGATGATCGATTCGATCGATTTTGGGAGCCATTTGGGGTAAAAGAACCAAGCATATCGAAAAACAAGAATTTATCAGTTTCTGGTATATGGAATCTTCCTCCAGCCAAAGTATTTGAAACGGAGCTCACAACAGATCAATTTGGTCCATTGGAGTTGAAGTGGCCAGCGGGTCCCCTTAAAAACACCATTTACTACGTTGCTCTATACTTGGCAGATGGTCGTAATTCATCTACAGGGCCTTCAAGAATGCTCAATATAAGCATAAATGGAATAACATATTTCAAGAATTTCACTGTGACACAAGCAGGCGCTGCTGTTTTCGCAACGCAGTGGCTCCTTGGTGGTGTTACAACTGTAACTTTGACTCCTGCTGCTGGTTCTAGCATTAGTCCAGTGATCAATGCTGGAGAGGTTTTTGAGGTGACAGTTCTCGGAGGAAGAACTCTTACGAGAGATGGTATGGTTCTTACTACATCTGATCCTTTTTTTTCCTTCTTTTTTTTTTTTCAAATGTTTTTAAGTGGGTTTCATATTTGTTATTGCAGTAAGAGCTATGGAAGATCTGAAAAAAAGTCTCCAGAATCTTCCAATTGATTGGAATGGTGATCCCTGTTTGCCTCGTCAGTATTCATGGACTGGAATTAAATGCTCTGACGGTCCCCGGATTCGTGTGGTTTCATTGTAAGTTGAACTTAATATTGACTTATGACGAAGAATTTGTTATTCATTCATCAATAATTATTGCTTCACAAATAATTTTCTTCATTTTTCCATCTCGTTTGCAGGAATCTGACAAGCATGGGACTTTCAGGATCATTATCACCAAGCATTGCTAGAATGACTGCATTGACGGATATGTAAGTTATCAAAACTAACTTCATCTATAAATAAATGGAAATCTACTAGGAATTTTTAGATTGATGATCTGTTATTTTGACAGCTGGCTTGGAAACAACAATTTGTCAGGTCCAATAACTGATCTCAGTTCTTTAAAGATGCTGCAGACATTGTAAGACTTCCTCCCCTTTTTGCTTTTATTTTAATGTGCTTAAGATCGGATACCTGGTTATCCTTATGCAAGACACCATTTCAATTATATTAGTGATTCCAAATTAAAAACGGTTATCCTTATGCTTTAAGTGTGATAGGGTACTTAATATATTTTTTTAAGGGTTTGCTTGTATTGTATCATGATATTTATACCATCCAATTTGTTGGAACATGGTGGACAAATTATTTGAATGCTGCTTAGTGCAATTTGTTGTGGCTCTTCTTATCTGACATTGTTTTCCTTTTAAAGGCACTTGGAAAACAATCAATTCACTGGAGATATCCCCTTATCACTTGGAAGCATAAAGGATCTGCGTGAACTGTAAGTCTTACCTAAAAAAATTTGGTACACTATATTTTTTGTGTTTTCATTCTATTTATATGCATTGATTACTTGCCTCTACCACTTGCTGCATACATCTTGCAGTCAATATGGCTGGCATCTGAATCATATGTTCTGCAATATGATTTTAATTGTTTCCTGCTTGTAACTATTATTCTAATATAAACAAAATAGACAGGATCAAAGTCTTCTAGGAATCCCGAACTAATGAATCATATCTCTAGAATTCAGGTCTTTTTAAGTTGGCTAAACCACATATTATTGTATGTCTGGCATTATGATAATATGAGCAACATACATTAAAACTTTACTGGCGAGTCTCAACATAATATTTAGAATAAAGAAGTATTATGCATTCATCAGAAGGAGTGCAGATTACTTGCACTGTTTCTTATATGTGAAACTTGAAATATTCTGATTTCTAAGCAAATATTGGGTAAGATTATTATAAAATCTTTCAAAGTATGAAGAAGGTATCACGTAGCTAATAATTTTTCCAATACTTCTTTGATATCTGAACTGTTTGTTGGATCAACGAGAGCATATGTTTATAAGCATTATACTAGTTTGAGAAAGGTAATTCTGAATCCAAAAGGTTTTGTCACCAGGACTTAAAAGTATTGGGTAGAGGTATATGTCTAAGCTTAGATTTTGCTGGCATTCATATATTGTACAAGGAGATGTGACAAATGAATTAATAAATTATTTTATCTTCCTTTGTCAACAACCCATCAGAGTATTTCTCCAATAATAAGGATTCCCATAGCCATATTCAAGTCATACATATAAGATGTACTCACTTAATCTACCCTAAAGTCAGTATGTTCTATTGTTTGGGGTAAGAAGTGTGTCTAAGGTTTTATGTTTATAACTATATATGTCAAATATTATCAGACATAAGTGTGGTACAAAAATATGTTGCTTTCTATCTTTTAGTTCTACCAGATAAAACGATTCCTTTTAGGATTAAGTTATTAAGCTATTAAAAAAAGGGTTTATGTTGTCTGTACCTATTTTATGACCTTTTCCATAAACTCTGTTAACTTTTCAGTAGTGTTTAGTCTAGACGAAATAGCACTACAAATTTTCTTATCAATACTTTGTGCGAATTCATTACTTAAAGAATCAAAAAACCAAATGTAATCAGATTGGTTTATTCTGTATATATTTTTAAAGCATTTTGTGGATACATATCTCCAACCTATTTTTTTGCTGAGAAATTCAGAAGTCTGTTCTTCTGGTCCAAAATTGTTATGCTTAGTTTTGGATAACAACTAGGCAGATAAGAGCCCCATGCTGCTTACGTTTGGATGGAAGAGCTTCTTAA
The DNA here is from genome assembly GCA_948193065.1 of Aleurites moluccanus. Classification (NCBI taxonomy): domain Eukaryota; kingdom Viridiplantae; phylum Streptophyta; class Magnoliopsida; order Malpighiales; family Euphorbiaceae; genus Aleurites; species Aleurites moluccanus. Next base: position 72,790 of record CANXYC011267296.1, on the reverse strand, counting down.
TACACAATTATCCATTGTTTTATATATCTGCTGCTGCTGCATCATTTACACTTTTTTTTAGTACATAGGAAATTTTTGAAGGGGAGGAGATTACCAGTGATTAAACCCTTGATCTCTTGTACTATGAGGCAGATATTTGATCACTAGTCTGCTAATCCAATGGCATCAATGCTTGTGCACATTTTCTACCATAACTTGTTCTTCTGGTTCCAAACATCAACCAGTGGTACGATGGTTCCACGATCGATAAACATCAGAAATGAATATAAATTTTTTTATGCTATTTTGGAGAAGATGTCCAATGAATCAAAATCAGGGGTGCCCATTTATTTATTGAATTTTTAATCATTTCCTTTCCCTGGTGTTAATTTGAAATTATTTTGTGAACAAAAAGATAATCATTTAATAATGAGTTTCCCATGCAATTTCCCGCAAAAGATCAAAACAGGCAATGGTGCATGTGAACCAGCCCAAGAATTATATACTTATGAACCTAATATCAGGCTTACAAATGTGTCTGCACAAACAATAGAGTAATTAAGGGGAGATAAAATCAACTATAAGATGTCAATTGTATATAAATCTAGGCAACTCCCGTAGATTTTTTTTAACTCTGCTATAGCTGAAAAGAAAACAATTTATGTCCTTAAAAAACCAGCATAGAAAGTAAGCAATAATGGAAAACTCGCTGGATCTCCGCCTGATCTTTAGACTTGCATTTAAAGCTGGCGAACTATCAAGAAAACTAGGATGGAAGATTCCTGCCTTTTTTTTTTTGGTGTTCTGCAAAATATCTCTATTACTGCATTTTGTTCAATGGCAATAGTAACCTTCATGGTAACCATACCATTAATTCTTATCACCTAAAAATGCATTTCTTGCACTGCATTCGTTTGTGGGGGGAGAGGGTGTGGATGTTGAGGATTTGCAACATTTGTGTGCCACAGGTTGCTACTTCAGGAGTAAATTCAGATGTATGCCAGCACCCATTCTTTGAGATTGGTATATTGCCAATTGCTGATTTGAGATGTACCCATATAAAATTAAGACGATCATATTTATTTTAAAATCTTCAAATCAAAATGTAGATCTTGTATGGTATTTATGATTGATATTGTGCATGATTTAGTACCTTGGTATATGTATATGATGGTGACTCAATTTCCATGGTTGGGCCCATGTCCTTGATCTATTGCACTTGATTTTTTACCTATATGAGAAAGAATAATCAAGCTAAAATTATGCTTGCTTATACATTAATCACAGCTAAAATTATGCTTACTCGTACAGCCATAGGTTTGTGGCAAGTACTGCAGGATTGCCATGTGGTCTGTCTTCTTTGCTGGTGGGAATTGGAAAGAAATGCTATTTGATGCATTTCATTGTCCTTGGCTTTTTTTATTTGGCAGAGTGCTTTCATCAAGTTTGAATACGAAATATTGCCTTGCATTCTTTGCTATTTGTTAACTTTTAGTCAATTAGCTTGCTGTGCTTCTGTTACTATTGCTGGCTTGTTTTCACTTTGGCTAAAGATCCGTACATGTTTTTGAATGCTGTGTAGACAATGCCATTGAATGACATCAAATTTACACATTCACCTATGTTTTCCTTGTGTGATCTTTTTACTGGATTGCTAATGTGATAATTCTGACTTGATTCATACGCCTGACTTGTTTCTCGTCTCTTTCAGATTCTTACAGAACAATAATCTGACTGGTCCAATTCCAAAAGGCCTCGTAGGAAAACCAGGGCTGGACCTTAGGTAAAATTTGAATATACAACTCTTACTACCTGCATTTATCAGTTGTTATTAATCAAGATAAGAATTTACTAATTGCCAGTAAAATCTTATTCTCTAAATTTATTATTATTAGGACCTCCCCCGGAAATCAGTTACTTCCATCACCTTCTTGAGCAAACAAAATCAGTGCAACCAAGGCAAATTTGACAAGGATGCATTTATTTTGAAACCTGATTTTAATTGATTAAATCTATATATTCTGCCTAGAGATATATAGAGTTTTGAATATCTTACTGGAAATTTCGATGATGAAAGCTTTCTCTAGTTCGCTGGAAGTTTTGAGGTATCAGCTTTCTCTGGTTTTATTGACCAGATAAAAGCTCCTGGATTCAAGTTGGGCCATCCACAAACTGTATATTTAAAATGGTTGTTCATATCAAGTCGGTCTGATTCTTTGACGTAGAATAACTGAATCTTGCTCTTAACCTGTATGTAAACTACAAATCCATTCAGTCATTCTTTATTTGTGCATTTTTTTTTTCTTTTATTTTCTTCATGTAATTTGAAAACACCCGTTTCCTAGATCTTATGAAATGACAGATTTGATCGTTTGCTGTGGCTTAATTTATTGTATCATTCAGTTGCATTTGCCAGATAAGGGTGAACTCCAAATCTTTTGTTTGTTTGTAGGACATGAGGAATCTTTTTATATTTTTCTTTTCTAAGAGTCTATATGCAATTAATAATCTTTCATATTGAAGTGTAAAAATATTTTCAATTCCCTTAAAACATGCCTTTCCATTTTTACTGATTGTGAAGTTTGCTTTAGCTTTTGTCCTGTGAGAACTGAGAAGAAGATTAGGATATGTACTGTGAAAGTAAAGAAGCAATAACTTTTCATAGATATTCAATAATAGATAGTCAGAAGTACGCCACATGATACACCAATCTTCGAAACAAACATTTTGTTTCAATTCAAGACCGTTGATCATCAGATTCCTCCTGTTGATCCTTACATGTGGGCCTTCCTAATTCTCAGGTTCTGCCTCCTGCATGTGCTCTGATTCTTTGCCTCTAGTTCTGATCCACAACATAAACAACTGTTCTTTGTTGATACAGAGAGGAAGAAGCTAAAATAATGTATAGTTTAATCTTGCCTTTGCTTTAGCATTTTTGCAATTATCCAATAATTAACCCAAAAAAATGAAGCAGCTAAAATTATTTTGTCAATAACATATATGATGTCATCATTCACATCATAATTAATTTATAAGATTCATCATAATTAACATTGGTCTAGAAAAAAAAATTAAAATTAAAATTTCCCAAAATGAAATGAAAAGGAAGTGATAAAAGAAACCAACATCGTATTGGACAATCCTACAGAACAGACAAGCTTTGAAGTTTGAACTACCCAAATATCATTATTCTCATCCTCACCTTTCTAATCTTCCTTTCTTGAGTGGAAATAAAGGTGGCAAAGCACTGCTCTTCACCTGTGTGCAAATGGGTAGATTTATCATTGGCCTAATCCGAATAGTAGCTGATCTTGTTCTTTCCAGTCCTTTCTTCATCCTTTTCCCCTGTTTCTCTCTATTTCCAGAACCTTCCTCCGTTGCAACAATATCAGCTAAAGAACTAGAAGAAGATGTTGAGGAAGAAGATGATGATGGTGATAGAGAAGAAGCACGTTGCTTCTTTAATCTTAGCAATTCTTTCCATAAAACAGTACATTTTGGTGGTCTTGGCGATGGGTCATCATCAACAAACCAACTTACTTTACGCTGATCCTCTTTATTGACATCTTCTTCTTCTTCTTCCTGATTTTCTTTACTTTTGAGATTAATTTTATGGAGTTTCTCAGATTGTTGCATTTTCCAGAAAGGAAGTAATTTCCCTTCAAAAAAAAGTTCATCTGCAGTTAACATAGCATGGCTACTCATATTATTTGAAAGAAATTCAAATTCTGCATTTCTTGCCCTTTCTCTTTCCATTGCTTGTTCTTTTTCAGCCTGTGGATTTGGACTAATAGAAATGAAGTTGTTTTCATCAAGAAACTCTGCAGAGAAAGAAATTCGAGGACTTGAAGGTTGATCAATGGATCTAGAGGTTGCTTGAACAGTTTCTACGGATACCATTTTTTTTAGTCTTGGAAGAAGAAGAAGAGGGGTTATGCGAGTTGGGTATAGTGAAGGAGTGAAGTGCATGGGATTTGTGATATATAAAGGAAAAATGATACTTTAATCTCTTTTGCTAATTTTGTTTTGTTATTGTTTGTAATTGGTTTTGGAGGGTGAGATTATAAAAATGATTGTGGTCTGGTGAACTTGAAACAAGTGAACTAAGAGGGTGTTTTAGAATATGGAAACAGCACATGGACACTTAACCCCTTGGGAACTAAAGACAAACCTTTTACTTTTTTGCATGTATATTAGTTTAGTTTGCATGCAATTCTATATTATTTAGCTTTAGTGTTTCTAAATCCCAAGAAAAAGAAAATTTTATGTCTTTCAAAACATCCCTTGATTATGTACTGATCACTAAAAAATCACTTAAGATATATATTGTTCATATATGAAAAATAAAATAAAATAGCAATTCAAAAAAAAAAAACTTGGTGATTGGACGAGTAATACAGGGTTGGAACAATTCTTTCATAATTAAGTTTTTAACCAATTAATGATACACTTTAATTTTGAAAATAAAAACTTAATTATCAAGAATGTATACTATTTTTAATATAAAATGATACATATTCATATTACATCAAATAAAATATTTATTTAATATAACACCATTTCGGTACTTACATATATTATATATTTATTTTTTATATATCGTTTATTCATATCATAAACTACGATAAACACAAGGGATTCCTTCACACATACACAAGATAATTTTATATAGCTGAAAATTTAAACAAGGATTTTTCTTTAGACTATTAGGAATTGATTATGAAATTGGATTAGTCAAAGATTAAGCTCTTTAGGATTGACTCTAACATGGAAAGAAAAGAGTCCTAACATGTCGCCAAAAGAGAGTAATTTCTAAGCCATGTGACTGCTTAATCAAGGATATGGAAGAAGCAATTAAATGACCAATATACCCTTTAAAAGGGCTTGGCCTTTGAGGTATGACATATAATTTTCCTTTTGATTGTATGGGCTTTATTGGGTAAATGTTGAAGTTACAGGTTGTATATATCATGCCCAATGCTTAAAAAGCCTACATTAAGATTTGGGCAGGTGTAATTAAATACAGACGGCTAATAAACATTGAAGTAATATTTTGATTATAATACAAAGCTAAGAGATTTTATTTATTCAAATACCAAATGATTTCAAGCATCCTGTGGCCTTCCACTGTTCTATTATTGAGGGAGACAACAATTTTAAAGCTTTAACAGACCCAATAAACAACAAAACCTAAACATGTGATAAACAAACTAAATTAAGACTAATTATTCTGTTCTGTTGTATTATTATTATTAATCTTCTTCTTTCTCTTTATAGCTTTTGGAACTCCATGATAATTAAGAATTAAACTATGATCTTATCCATTTCTATTGTTTGTAATTTGTTCATAGAAGTAACATGGGGTGTATCTACAATAGTTCTGCTAATGGCTGTCTTTCTCTATCACTAAGATGACAACATTTCAATGCTAATATGGCATTTTACACTTTTTCTTCTAAAAATTTATTCAATAAAAAAGATTATTATTACCTACGAGTTTTTAATTCAATAATATTAACATTGTTTTTAGAGTTAATAAATTTTAAGTTGGAACTCTGAATATAATCAAATTTATTAAAAAAAAAAAAGATTATTATTCATTATTGTTCAAAAAAACAAAAAGTTACTATCCTTTGAAGTCCATAGCGTTTAAAATGAGGGATTTTCTGTTTCGAAAAAGAGAAAGCAATTAGATCGCAATGAAAGCAAATGGGACCAGTAAAAATTTATTCGGTCCTGTTTTCCTTTCTCCAAACACCATCGGAGCTTACTCAGGGTGAGGGACAACACACTATTGCTTTTTGGCTTTCGAGCATTGAGATGAAATAGTTTCTTTCACCCTAAAATAGTCTTAAATTTATTATTAAATAAAAATTATCGATAATATTAATTTGATGGGTAAATGCAATTGATTAAAAATTTTTAATAAAAAGTTTAAGGGTTAATATAAGATTTTTTTTTTATTAATCAAAATTTAATTTTCATTCCTAATTTTAATATAAATAATTTCCTTATAATCAAAATAAAGGGATAAGTTAACTTTTATGCCTCGTTTGATTTGGCCATAATATTATTTGAAGGCGAAACAAAACAAAATTACAACTATCCAATTAACCTTTTGTTGAATGATATTAAAATAGTTTTTCAGTTTTGAATTTGAATTCTTCAAATAAAAAACGCAGTGTACAGTAGATTACAAAAAGGAAAAACGATTGACCCGGAAAAGACTCCAAGGAAAGCAATGTGATTCAGCTGTTGAGGAAGTAGGGGACCATTCACTCATTGCATTGGTTAATTTTTTTTAATTAAATTTAATTTATGCATGGTTTGAGTACGTTTTCATGCAATGCCTAGCTGTTGGTTTTAGATTATATATATAGCCTTCTAATTCTATCTCATAATACCAGTTAAAAGAGAGAGACAGAGATTGTTGAGTTGTTTTCACTTTGACCAAACTTAATTAGTATGGCCAGTGGATCAAGTTGCTTCAATCCCACTAATTTGAGTTTTGTAATTTTCAAAATTAATATTAGGACTTTGTTATTATAATTATAATTTCAATCAAAAAATTATTAGATTAATGACATAATTAATGTGCTTCTTAATTATGCTATTATATTTGTTTTATTAAGACTTAATATTGTTACAAATATATAATTTTAACCAAACCTTTCATAATAAATTATTTTGTTTTTATTTTTTAAAATTTAATTGTAAATATACCCATTTTATAAAACTGAAATGAAACTTAATTAACCTGTTATATCTTTTTTTTTTCCTAATTACTCACTACTCATTATTAAATTTAATTGTTTCATAACTCTCCATTAATATCAATTTTTCTGTGTATAATTGAAAATTGACAAACAACAAAGAAGAACGCAAGCTGCTTAATTTGAAATAATCATCTCTAAATCTTTGTGTTAAAAGTAATTGTTCATTTGGTGATGATTTATTACTTCTGCGCAAATTTTGATGTGTGAAATTAGAGAAAATTTTAAATAAACTACTCATATTACAAGAAGAATTGTACACTGAATTCATTTAAGAATTAGTCCATAAATGTGTCTGATTTTGCTGTGACAAAATTAATTAGCTCTAATTATAAATAAATTATTAGAAAAATGGATGTATGTTTTTTTTACTCATTTAAAAATCAATTTATATAAATATATCTCAATTTTAATTATATATAAATTTATTTTTATATAAATAAAAATAATATATTCTCGTAATAATTAATAATTATTCTTATTAATCAAGTCCGCCTAAAAAGTTTTTAAAAATTGAGTATTCTTCACTGTACTTCATATCAAACCAAACTTATAAATTTAATGCAATTGCCCCTAATTATATTGAATTTGACTTTAGGGGATCACAATTAATTTCCCTTCTCTCCAATTAATGGATTCGTAGGACATATGACAATCCCCTCCAAAAATTTTGAAAAATCTTTGATATACATAAAAGAATGATCTAAAATTTTTTTAAAAAATAATTTTCACCCTTTAAATTTTTTTAATTTTTTTATCATCTCTTAAAATTATTAAGATAATAAATCTCTCATGAATTAAATATAAGACATTAAATAAATTTATATATAATTAAATCTTAATAATTAACTTTTAATATTAACTCCTTCATAAATATATAAATCCCAAATATTTCTAACAAAAATTAATAGACTAGATTCGTCACTATTTCTCTTCATTTTAATTAATAATAATTATTCCCCAGCTCCTATTCTTCTTCCATTTCCGTCTCTCCCATCAATTAGTTTTCACGTTATCTGATCTTCTAGACCAGCCAATGGGGCCTAAAACTGAACTGCTTTTACCACTAATAATAATATGTATATTGACCAAAAAGAACATTAATCATACACATTATTATTACTTGCTTCTGCGCATGTTTTAATGAGATAATGTACAATATGACCTCTGAATTTTAGAGACTGATTATAAACATTTTTACAAAAAACAAAATCTCAAGTTCCTTAGCAACCATTCCTAAAATTAGCTAGAGTTCATTTGTATGGGCAGGTTAATTAGTTAGGATTTGATTAATTGGTAGTAATAAATACTCCATTCGTTTTTTTTATCTGTCGTTTAAGATTTTATATATATATTAAGACACTTATTAATTAAATTTAAATTAACTTATTTAATTTTATATTTTTAATTTTATTTTAAATTAAGTTATTATATTTTAATTAAATGATATAAGGATAAAATAGAAAAAAATTAATAAATATTATTTTGGAAATTTAAAATGATAATTAAAAATATAAATGAATAAATTTTTAAAATAATAGATAAAAAAAATTGAGCTAGTATTTTAATCAGGCATGAAAATTAATGGACGACTGTTATCTTTGGAGAGTTGCTTGGTCTGAACATTACCATTATTGTTTGCCAAACAATTGTGGTGTAGGTGACTAATCACTAGCTTTGCTAGATCCTAGAAGTACATTTTTTACTGAATTTATTTAATTTATTATACGTTTGATATTTCTAGTTGTTACCATCAATTAATTCCTACGTCTTGCTTTAATTATCACCATGCAACTGTGGGTTGCAGCCATGTGAAAATTTGATCAAGTTTAATTAACCAAATGAAAATTCTCTAGAAAAATTGGTTCGGACAATCTTTTACTCTATTGGTTTTAATATTTTATTTGAGCTAAATACATAGATTATTCGTAATAATATCTATTTGTAACAATTTTTTTATAATGTAAGAAGGAAAAATCAAATTTGAGTATATTATTTAGATTATATATGTATTTATCATAAAATTATATTTAAGTATTCATGTATTTGTAATTGTCAAGGACGGATTCAATATTTTTAATAAGAGACAGTATCAATTCATATTTAAAGTGACGTAAAAATTAAAAAAAAAATTATTATGATAATTAAATAAATTTGCTTAAAAATAAAAAATATTAAAATAAATATATATTTCAATTAGAAATAATAAAAAATCGTTATATTATCATTAAAAAAATAAGGAATTAAAAAAGAAAAAAAATAAAATTAAGTAAAATTGAAAAGAAAATAAAGGAAAATAAAGGAAAAAAGAAAAAGTGAAAGAATATGAAATTAAATAATATTTTATTAGGGATTAAAGAATTAATTTTTTAAAATAGATGAATTATTTTATTAAATTTAATAAATCTCGCAAACTAAATAATAAATTATTCTAAAAAATTTAAAATGATAAAAAAGAAAAATAAAAGAAAATAAGATTAAATAATAATTTATTAGATACTAAAAATTAAGGTTTTTAAATGAAATGATTATTTTATTAATTTTAAGGATTAAAACGTAATTTCACAAGAAAATATCAAAAATAAAGGGTGGACACATGTCCACCGTTGTCTCTGGTAACTGTTGAAGAAAAATAATTGACTTTTTTTATATATATATAAATTGCACCATTAACATCGTAAATTTATTGTCAATTTTATATAATTTTTAATAATCTAATTTTATTTTTTTTACATGGAATTTGAATTTTAATGAAGTATAAGATAATGAATAAAAAAATTAATTAATTATGAGATGAGGATGATTTTTTTTTTTTTTTTTAAATTTGTCTTCTGAACCCAATCAACAATTAATTTTCTCTTTCCTATAATCAATTTTTTTTTTTAAATATTTTTATCCAGTATCTAGATTATATGAACTAATTTGGATCGCTTTTGATCCGACTCTTTTATAGAGGTACCACTTCAAAAATGTTCTTTACATTTTTTTATAATCAAATTTCAATATAATAATTGAGTTTTATTACTAACATGAAAATTTTGGATAATTAATGTGTTTAATCCAATTATTTTTTTCTAAAAAAATTAAATCAAATTACATAAAATTAAATTTTTTTAATCATAATAAAAAAGTAATAAATCTATATAATGCCCATCATTATAGATTACTGAACAATCGATATATGGGACACATTTTAAAAAAGAAATAAATAATTTTTCACTAAAAAAGTCATACATAGTAAAAATTATATATTGCAGTAAAATAATAAAACGAAATAATTCACTTATATACCACTAATTGTAAATTGATTCCGCTGATATTTGAAATACCTTAAACAATGACAAGTCACTATCTAACTGGAAAAGCAAGTTATGCAGCATGAGATTCAGTGGGCAATGGGCCATTGGTGTTAGGACTTGGGATTTTGAGACTCATTTTTTTCAATAGATGATAGATATATCATGGTGATGAGGACTGAAGAGAGAGCTAATGTAATGGTCAGTAAGCTCTCAAAAATCAAAATGCTGCCCTTTGTTGCCACATACACGTGAAAATGAAAACTAATTAATTAGCAAAAAGAGAGGAAAACAACATGATAGATATATACAAGTTATAAGGACCACGTAAAATTTTGGTGTGAGAAGAGAGTAGTGATGACATGTGAGCTGTCTATGGAAAACATGTGAAGATTAGTATTAAATGACAAGGGGATGATCCAAAACACTGACGTTAACAAATCATGCCTTTGCAATGGAATTGGAATGGTATGTTAAGAGGTAATTCTTGAGCTTGAGTTCAAAATTAAATTTAAAAATGTTAATATTAGTGGTGGATTTAACTCTTAATTATAAAAAAATAATATGCGCACCAATACATAATATAGTGATAAATACATATTCCCGACTCAGAATCGATTTCATTTCCTAATGATTAAAAAAAAATAAGAAAATGATAAATAATTTTTTTTTTTTTAAGTTTGAGAGTGGATATTATTTTTAAAAATATTTAAATTACTTTTTAATTTATATTAAAAATTGTTCAAAAATTTTGAGTTGGAGAGCAGAAAGTGATTGCCACTCTTCGCTCCAAAGGGTCCACCACTTGATGTTAACATTAGATTTCAGACACTTAATTTCCGACACCACAGCTTCATCAACCATTTCTCAATATCAAATTTGTTCTTCCTATTTAATCTAAATTTTATTTGGAATGTGACTGTTTGGCTTGCTAAAGATGTGTATGTTATTTAACGAAGCAACAAAGATTTTTGGGTTTAATTTATTCCATGATTGAGTTATAAAAATATGAATTCTGCTTCTCTCATAAATTCCTTTTCACTTTATATTTGACATTTAAAACTAAGATGTTTTAACTTTTAAATATCTTGATAATTTCTTTCTACTTTATATTCATAAATATCACGAATCAATCACCATATCGTTTCAAGTCAAGAAAGTATAATCTTACTTGAAAATACCTCAAAATCAGTCAATTGCTTTTAATTTTTCAAACAAAATATCTTAATGGATATTTTTTTCTTCTGGAAATGTACTTAAACCAGTTTGAAAAGTAATGTGCAAATGAGTTTTAATTTTAATTAAAACTTAAAATCAATGGGAGGATGACCAACCATGAAGAATTAATTTATTTTTCCTACTCCTTCCTTGATTTTATATCTCTATAGATATAAAAATTTGTTTAATTTAGCAATTATAATTAAATGTTAATAGCTAATAGTTAAAAAATTAGAAAATTCAAATTTTTAAATTTCAACTATTAATTAGTATTTATATATTATTTTTGTTTTTAGGTATGAACATAATGAGTGTGACTCACTTATATTATTATCATTATTATTTATTCATAAAAATGAAGGGACATGGATTGAGGTAGAGGGTATTTCTATAAAAATAAAATTTTGAAAATAGAGTTTTAAAAATATGATTTAAAAAAAAATATCATGTTTAATTTTTTATATTCTATTTTTAAGTTTCAAAATGATATTTTAAATTAATTACTAAAATATTTTAAAAAATTATTTAACGTTTTTTAAACTATAAAATATTATTATATATTTATTTTAAATAAATCCAAACAACTTTTATATATCTAATAATAATAAGAATAATTTTCCCACAGCCAAGAAAAATGGGTCCTATATAGGTATTAGCTAGAGAGTTGGGGATGGATCATGCATAAAACTAAACAAATTAACCCAATACTGTCACATATATAAACAGATGTAATTGTCCTAAGCTCCTAATCCGTATATCATATCTCTATCACCAAAAAGTACTTGTACATATCCTTACAAATTTTGGTCCTATTAATTAATTCATTTCATTTCACAACATATATTTGAATTGGACCCACTTATGAAACCAATTACATCCAAATCGTTGATAGATTATTTCTAGTCTAAATTCAAAATATTTTATATTTTCATTAAAGAAGAGTAGGCCAATTACATTAGTTCCTATTTAACAAAATATTATATAATTTCATTGTCTAATTTTATATAAATAAAAGTATATAGATCACTTAAAAAATCACGTTTTATTATAATGTATTATAGTAAAATGTGATTTTTAATAAATTCAGTGTTTAGCAATTAATTTTAAAATTAATTAATTTTTTTTTATAAATATGATTTAAACGTAGTTTTTTAAATTATTATGAATATTTTAAAATTTATTTGAATAAATTTATTTTAATAATTGAATTACCATAAAAAAAATTTCGTTATGGACCAAATATTTCTAGTATTTTTTTCTATGCAGTTATGGATACTTCTAATATCTTTTTCTATATATCACAGCTTACACAGCTATTGAATCATCACATTGTTTAATGAGATTAGGAGATTACGCACCTCTCAGAGATTCGAACGTGGTATTTTAGGATCGAACCGAAAGCTCTGATACTACTAAGTTGAAAAAAATATTCTCTCCAGTTATGAATCAGATATTTCTAATATTTTTCTTTATCTGCTATAATTATGGGCTTACCATAACTGTTGAGTCATCACGCTGCTTAATGAGATAAGAAGATTATGTATACATGGACTGTACCTGCAGATTTGGATTAATGGGCTACCAAACATATATTTCACATTAAATTCTCATTAATTTTTAAATGAATACAAATTTGAGATTTGAAAAATATTTAGAGAGCAAAAAGAAACTTCATTTGCTGCTTCATATGCATAAGACAATCCAATATAATAAATACACCGTCTTATCCTCTATCTATGAGAGATTCCAGAAAGCCAGCCCTGAGCCTTCATTCACTCTTATGCACATGGTTGATTCCAGAACCTCTACCTACAAATAATTCTTCTTTCTTATACGACAAAATCATATAGTCAGACCTCTGAACCATATGATAGGATATTGAAAAAATTTTAAAATGAAAAAAAAAAAATCCAATTGAATTAATTACTCTTTCTGTCTTCAACATGTTCATAATCTGGTCCGAGTTGGAAAAATATAAAAAATTCAGCCCCTCTAATTCATATATATTTATAAATTAAAGTAGATCGTTTCACTCGCAAGCATATTTATTTTATCCCATAAAAATAAACTTATTTTAACTTTTATGATGCGAAGAAAATATAGATTGTTTAACTAAATCAATAACTTTACTTAGTATTTTACAATATACTCCTCTAATATTAATTATATAAATATTTTACTATAATATATATTTTTTTGATAAAAATATACATTAAATACTGACATATTAATAATAATAAATTAGTTACTGTTTCAGAAGAGAGTTAAATATAATTTGAAATTAATGAAAAAAATAAATCTAATTTTATGATTGGGGAAAGTATAGTGGATGAAGATTTATTTTAACGTAATAAGTCATAATTTTCACATTTAAATGTAAAATAAATAATTAAAAATAAAAATAAATTTTAACCGTTGATTTTCTATTTAATTATAAAATTTATATATTAACATGATATATTATATTCATCTCAATATTAGAGAATATACTCATCTAAAATAATACATTAATACCAATCAGTTAATCCTAATTAATCTTGAATTCTAATATTTCTATTTATTAATAAGAGGAGAAGTAATAAAAAAATATACATGTTCCCATTTTCAAAACAAATGCAACAGAATCATCAAGCACAATGAGCTAAGCCCAGGTCTAGCGTATAAAAAAAAAAACTAGAAACCGACAAATAAATATTGTAAATTATAATTAATTATCGAGCGAGTAAAACACATAACTAATTAATTATTTAATTAACAAGCATAAGAGAGAGACATAACAAAAGATTGGAAGATATTACCATATAATATATACAATACATATGCATGCCACTAAAAGATTTAAAGTAAAAAAATATTATTTTAAGTTCTTCATCATCAGTTAAATCTCAAAACATTGATTAACAATTAATTGATTTTTTAGATTTCATTACTGATAATAGTCTTGTTTTTTTGCATCATGGAGTTCTTGCAATGAGCAATTGCACCTTCAATAGCACTCTGCAATTCCTCCATTGATGAAGTATCTGGGTAGTACACTTCTCTAATGCCGACTCTACTTGTACTTGAATCCATGAACCCGCCTTTTGTACAGAGCACGCCAGAGTGGCTAGGAGATGAACGCATGGAAGATGGGCAGCTCGAAACGCAACTTCTCCTTCTTGGGTACCTCAAGTTTCCTGAGAAAGAGTGAGAAAATCCCCCATTGTTGTTGCTTTCTTTTGTTGCATTATTATTGTTCTTGACAGAGACATCAGATCTCTCCGATTTGATCGAAAAAGAGAGACTACTACTGGTAGAAATTGGATTTGTAACTCCCATTTTTTGCTGTTGTTTTTGGGAAAGTTTTTCGTACAACGGCTTCACTTTTTTCAAGTACTTTCTGATGACCTCTTTTGCTGTAGCGCTCATTCTTTTTACTGAAGAACCCGAAACACCATCGTTTTCACGGGTTTTAGGCTCTTTCTTGAAAACGGAAGAGAATCTAGATAAAGAGAAGTACTTGCTGGTTCTTTTGATTTGGGAATTTTGAAAATGATGAGAGTAACTGTTATTAAGCCGTTTAAACTCATCGTCTTCGGTTACGGAACTCGGTCTTGAAGAGTCACATTCACCGAGCAAAACCAGATCGCTACTGAAAGAGGAAGTGGAGTCATTGGAACTGCCAGTGGAGTTGCGTGAGGCGGCAGCGGTGGTGTCGGAAGAGGAAGATGTACTGGAAGAAGCTAAAAGAAGTGTACGTACCATAGAAATACGAGGAGAGAGATGGAGTGGTAACAGCTGACCTTTGTAGAAAAGCTCGTCTGCTGGGCATAAAACAGTAGAAGATTTTCGAGGAGATAAAGAAATGGTGAATTCAAAATCAGAGGAAGAAGAAGAAGAGAAAGAATGTGAAGGCGAAGAAGGTAAAGTTTGAGATGATCTTGAATTCTCTCTTCTCCTCCCCATTGATGAAGGTTTGAAGCTGCGGCTACATTATATAAAGAATGGACAAAACTGAGTAATAAGAGGGAAAACGGAGGCTTCTTATAGTTATTTGTAAGGTTTTCTTATTTTGACCTCACTCGCTATGGTGGAGAGTGTAAGACAAGCGCTACACCAGTAATTGTGGTCCATGTTTGTTTATGTTTTTTTTTTTTTTATAAGTCTATCTACGCTATTTAGCTGGTTTTGTGTAGAAATTGTGCATCTGGGTAAGTGGTGAGTGGTAACCAAGAAGGAGAAGGGCTCACATGGGAACTTGTTAAGTCTCTTTCCGTGTGTTCTTTTTTCTTTCTTTTCACCGGACTCTCTTGTTTGATTATATGCAGTGAAGGGTCACGTGTCCTAAACGTGAAAGGTGGGGTTGGATCATGGATTCTGAAACGGTTTGGTACATATACTATTTATTTAATTTTAACATTTTATTTTACTTTGGCTTGGGTCACTATTCTCAAAGGCATAATGCTGTAATTACCATTGACTTCTAGTGTTACTTTCTTTACTTTGTAGGAGTAAACCTGGGAAAAATTATTGTCTAAACTCTGTCCATATGAATTTCCCTTTTAGGAAAATTATTAGCCCTACACTATCTTTATGTACAACAAACCAATCATTATCCATATTTTAAAATTTTATTATCAATATATCTATTTATTTTGTTAAGTATAAAAATATCAATACCCTCTCCACATCAAGTTTGAATTTTCTGTCTTTTTTGTGTTTTTTTTTTATATTATATTTTTATTTATACGCATTATTTTTTTAAAAAAATTTTGACAACCAATTATTTTTCATAAATAATATAATATATAAAAAATAATATAAAATAATAAATGGGATACATAATATGACAAAAAATTCAAACTACTTTATATCCAATGTAATTCTCTTATTAAATTTGGATGTATATACCCATTATAATTTAGATTTTTCCTTATTTTCAAGATCCACCTAAATTTGAGTTAGGTAAGAATTTCTCATAGACTTTGAAGCAGACAGGATATGATTTCAGTCAGATCTTGTAGTAAATTCAGTTTTAATTAAAAAAATTAATAATTTTAATTTTTTTACTTAAATTGAATTTGAGTTTAATCGAATTAAATTACTAATTTGATCTAATTTTGTTAGATAATAATATAAAATCAACTCAACCCTAATCCGAACTTAAACTCCACTCAAGTTAATTCGGGCAAGATCAAACCTAACAACTTGCCTGTTTAACACATGTCAAAATAGGAGGATAAATAAATCGATTTAAAGCCCACTCTTCAACTTCATCTTCTTGAAAGAAATAGAGGAGATTGCAAAATCAAACTCTAATTAAAGTGTAATTTATAAGCAATTGTGATAATTAGTTTGAGATCAGTCCTTGCTGACTCATATTACAGTTGTAACTGCCCAATTCCAATATATAATTAATAGCTCTTTTCTTTTAACAATTTTAATTAATGAATTTTGACCTGTTATACAGCTGTTTAGGCTCAAAAGCCTGTGGATTTGGTGGTGATTAGTAATAAAATTGAAGAATGGGTTCTATTATTATATTGGGTTTTGAGACAACAAAAGTTTTTGTTAGGTTCTACATGCTATTTGTGCTCTTCATGTGCAGTGGGCATGCATGCAAATGGGTCAACTCAGCCTCATTTTTAGTTAATTTTCCGGTCAGCAACTCATCATCCTTACTAGCTAATATATGGATTTTGTATAAACTCCAATATTACTTAAAAAGCAAATATAAAAAAATAAATTATATATATATTTTTATGATCTCTCTCTTTTTAAGCATTCAAGAAAATAGATTATTCATTATTGAATTGAATATATAAATAGATTTAATATTAATGAAAAATTGAAAACTGAATTATGAGGGTCATTCTAACCTTACATTATTCTTTTATATGTTAGAGACGAAATATTGGTATAAACAAGATTTGTGGTCATATGATCAAATCAGATTGAGATTTTCATTAAATTTATCACCTGCACGCAGATCTTTGATATTAACTTGCCTAATTGCCTTGAACATATGTCACAATCACCTAATTTTTATATTCATTTAAAAAATTTAATTTTTATAATTAATTCACTAAATAAAATAATTTGTTATATTTTAGAAATAAATTAGAATATCCACAATCATAAACTACTAATTATATAATTTTTAAAGATTCTATATATAGTAGTATTTATCATTTTATTTTAGAAATTTATTTAATAAATAAGTCTAGCTTAATAATAAACGTCAAAATAGTTTTTTAATAATAATTTAACATAATTTTGTAACCACACAATCATTTCAATATTTTTATTATAAAATATTTAAAGAATATGTATATTTTTATTTTATAAATTTTTAATAATATATGTTTAAAAATATATTTTCTTTCTCTAATTCTAAAATTATATTTTATTTTAAACTTCATACTTAAAAATAAAATATTATTGATTTATGAAATAAAATAATAATTTAATATAATTTTAGATTAATAACGAAGATCTCATATTCTTCCACCGTCACGTGAGAGAGAAGCAACAATTTAAGATTAATCACACTCTCCAAAACACGGTCTAATTAAACCATTAACTAGATTATTTCTTCCAATGGTAACATGGATTGGATTTCTTAAACCAATGGCACTCATGCACATCCAATGTACAACAAAATAATGTCCATCTCTATGATGTCGATCGAATCAAATTAGTAGATGATAATTAAGCATTTGATTATAGCCTCATGTGTTTAAAATATTAATTAATGAATTATATAATTTGTTATACCTTAAGTACACTCAAGTATATTCATGGCGAAATTAGAGGGCTCGAGGAGCCTTGGTTCTCCCAAAATTTTTAATATATATATATATATATATTAATTAATTTTTTAAAATTTTTGGATATATATATGTAAATTTTTTAATTGAAACTCAAAAAAAATTATATAATTAATAACACTGAAATTATATATAATTTTTAATTAATTCCAAAAAAATTATATATAAGTTATAATATTAAAACATTCTACTATTTTAATTTTGATCCTTTTTAATATCACTAAAATTATATATAAATTTTTAATTGATTTCAAAAAAATTATATATAATTTATAACACTAAAATTTTTCACTAATTTAATTTTATCTCCTAAAATTTTCTGATTTTACCCCGTAGTATAACAATTATAAGGCATCAAAAAGCTTGATTTTGAGTATTTTTATTAAATGTATACTATATTAATTTGAGAGTATCGATGATATTAGAGATGTCTTAGAAAAACCCTAATTTGATAAACGATTGTACTGGCGTTTAGACGCTTTCAGGGGACCATTGATAGTGCAATTATCCAAGCAATTAAGAAGAGTTATAATTATGGTTAATTTAATAATTACACTCTCTGTTTTTCTTATACTTTTTAATTTAATTGGATCTCTATATTTCATAATGCCCCCTTGTGGGTGGTACTAAGAACAGTTACTTTCATCATGTAAGCTAAAACGCATGGCCAATTATTCAAATCCTGCTGGACCATATATAACAACTAAGCAAAGATCATTAGTATTTTATTTGCAAGTTGTTTTTCCATCTTAACATGCACATGCATATTTTTATGTACATTAAACTAATTACTATTAGTATTTTAAAATTTTATTATGATAGTGTAATGCACTAATTAAGTCTTTCTTGTTATATATATAAGAGGCAAATGAATTATATTATTTATTATATATTTAATCCAAAAAAGAGAAATCTATTTTAATTTTTACAGAAATTAAAAAAGTGATTAATTTAGTTAAAATAATAATTTTTATTTAATATTTTCCATAAATATCCTTTCACTTATACTAGTAAATGACTAGAAATAACTATTGTTTGGTTTTTTTAATGCTAAGTATTAAAATAATAACATTTCATTATTATAATAAAAAAATTAAAATTTATTATTAATTAACGTGTCAATAACTTAATTTTTTTATTATAATTTGATGAAAAATATAGAAAGATATATGTATATTTTAGTTGATAGTCTAATAAAATTAATTAACAGTTTATTTATAAAAATATAGTATATTAATGGTGAAATATATTAAATAATAAAATATTTATAAATTAATAAATTAACTACTCTTTAAAAGAAGAAAGTGAATTTATAATTTAAGATTAATAAAAAAAAAATGAACTTATATATATATATATATACTAAGCTACAGGAGTGGCCATGGGATTATGGCCCCTCCCGTATAGTTTTGCTTTTGAAAATAATAATCTCAAAAATTAATTATTAAAATTAAAAAATTAATTATATATGAGTTAATTAAATATTTTATATTTAATAAATAATGAATTAATCATACTTTAAAACAAATTTAGAAAGAATAAAATTTAATATAGCATTTTGCAAAAAAATAATTATTATATTTTTAATACTCAGATCAATAAATTTAAATACTACATAATTATATTAAAAAAATAAATATTCTAATTAACTTTGGCTTTTCTTTACGTTAATGTACGAGAAAATAAACACATAATAGATAATAAACACATAATTTACATAGGAAAATTATTACTACACACATATTCCAACTGTTATAAATTAATATCAGAAGTTATATATATATATATATAAAAAACTCCAATTAACTTTGGCTTTTCTTTGCGTTAATATACGAAATAAACACCTAATCTACATGGGAAAATTGTTGCTATACACAAATTCCAACTATTATGTAAGACTATAAAGAAGAACTATTATGTAATCTTATTAACCAAATTGAGTATGGCTCGTAAAAGGAAATAAAAAAAATAAAAAATCAATCATGGGTTCAACTAGCCTCTTCCTTTTTCTTTTTCTGTTTCAAACGTATACATTTTTATTCGTATTGAAAAGTACAAGAAATCCTTGAATTCATACAAACGTTCATCGAATTAATTATTTGATGAAAAGAAATGCTAAAAATCCGAATGAACAACAACCACATAACACTGAATCAGTAAGGCACTGAGTGCTGGTAACAGAAGCATATAATGAGGGAAAACCGAAAACTACCAATGGGCACAAACCTAGTTAAGTAGTTCTTAGTCTTACATTGAGGTAACGGGAGAAAACTTTCCTACACCCAATATTTCTTGGAGCTAAAGTAGGGCACCCTTTTCTTTTAAATTCAATTAGGGCTCCACTTCAAATAACATCACTAAAATTAAAGATTTATTTATTTTTTACTCAACTTTTAATTGATAAATATAAATTATAATTATAGATTTAGAGCACGTTGTTGATAATCAATGACTAGTGATTAGAAAATTAAACTATAATAACTAAAAATTTTAATTTTCAATATTTTAATTATATATTTAAAAAATTAATTATTAAATTTTAAAACACTGCTCTAAATATTAAATTTATCATATATATCATATTAGCGGTTGAAAATTTAAATACCAAAAACTAATTCACAATAAAATCATCCTCATGAATCATTCTAAATAAGATATATATCATCCTCATGAAAAACTTGGATTAATTTATCCAACATTGTGGAACTTATCACTGAATTTCAATGTAAAAAGTCTTAATATTATCCTTCAAACTGATACTGAAAAAAAAAAAAAAATGGAGACTGATCCTCAAATGTGACACTGGGCCCAACTCTCGGCCACTACTGCATCGTGGAATTCGTGGGGTGGACAGGTCCAAACCTGAGTCAATAGGCCTATTGCATGAAATAATATACATAGTCGCGCACGATAGCGAAGAAAAGTGTGGTAGTTGGAATTTAAAACCATTTTCAGATTGGAATTACCGAACCATTTAAAAATTTAAATAAAAATGAGATAAAAATAAAAAAAATTTATCTTTCCTTTTAGCTCTCTCTGTCTTCTCTTCTTATCTTTGACCTCTCTTTACGCTGTCTCTTCTTTATTTAAACCCTTGTAACAAATCTCGCAACAGTTTTCAAAGGGAAAAAGGGAAATTCTCATTCTGAATTTTGATCTTTTCCTTAATCACGGAGCTTAGATCTGAATTTTTGTACTAATCAGGTAAGTTTTATGTTATTTATGATAATTTGATTGTTTTTAGGGTTTTAATTCTCCAATCTTATTTTTTTTTATGTGTTTAAATTACGAGTGCATGTCGATTTTCTTTGAAAAATTTTGTGTTCGTACTGAATTAGTTTTTGTATTGTTTGGCTGTTTAAGGATTTTGATTTTGGCTTTTTAGGATTCGAGTTAATTAGATTCATTGATTGCTTATTTTGAATTGGTATTATTGAGGAATTAGATTTTTGATCTTGTCTTACTTATTTTAATTTGCCCTATATATGCCAACTGGACATTTGAACTCCTAATTACTAATAATAATAATTTTAATTGCCTATAGAAAATGATGAAATTGTACAACTATTGAGGTTTAGGATTTAGGAGACTCGAAAACAACTTGTTATGTCCCAGCTTTTGTTTTTGTAATCTTATTCACATTTTCTTGGTAATTTTTCAGAAACAATGTCTTTTGCACGGAATTACCATTCACAAGGTGGCACTCTCCATGATGATCGATGGTCATCTTACAATAGAAACAACTACAATAACAGGAACCAGAATATGAACGCTTTTAGGAACAATAACTACAATCATAACTGGAGTTATAACCGTTTCCATGACTTTGTGGGAAAATTCAGGGGCCATTCTAACAATAATAACAATTATGTTAACCCTTCTAATGGTGCACCATCCTTGAAAAGAAGAAAATTTGGTGTTGGTTCTTGGGGAGATGTTGGGAGACATGTTGCGCAGCCTATTCCATATGAAAGTGCTGCTGGTCCTTCAACCTACAATAATTATGCCCCTTCTACGAGATCAAATGCTGAGACCTCCACGTCTACATGCTGCAAGCGTGACCGCTCCAAATTGGAAGATGATGAACCTATATTTATGTCAAGGGATGAAATTGAGAGACACTCGCCATCAAGAAAAGATGGTATTGATGCACAACGTGAAGCGTATTTGCGGTATTCTTACTGTGGGTTCCTCCAGAATCTTGGACTACGGCTTGAGTTGTGAGTGCTTCATCTTGAATGTTTATATCGATTATGTTGTTTTCTTTGTAAGTTCTCTTTTTGTGTGTGAAAAGATACCTTTAGATGTTTTAACTATGGGTTATGAGGAAACCAGCAATTTTTTTAGATTATATTTACTTTTGTTTCCTAGAAATTTATTTGATTAACAAATTATGTTGATTCTTCCAGGCCGCAAACCACTATTGGTACCGCCATGGTTTTGTGCCATCGGTTTTTTGTTCGAAGATCACATGCTTGCCACGACAGATTTGTGAGTTTTCAGTTCCTCTTTTGCTTATGTTTTCTGTTGTTTTGTTAGAAGCTATGTGTGAAGCTTTCACAAGCTCTTAATTTAAGATCTTTTTGTTGTATTTTCCTAACTGATAATTTTCTAGAAACAAATATTGATACTAGCTCGAGAACTTGTATCTCAAAAAGGTAATAAAAAAAAAATAATGGTATTAATATTAGAATTGGTGGTGGTGGTGGTAGTTGTACTGATAATTATTATTGTTATTATTATATGATTTTGGATTTTTTGTTAATAAGCTTTGAAGAATAGTCCACTTATAGTTTGGTGGATAGCCTTTCTCATCTGTTTGTCTCTCCTTTCTCATCTGTTTGTCTCTTATCTTTGGCATTATTTTAATGAATTTCCTAGATTCACTTTATTTACTATATGTTGCTTCTAATTTTTCTGTTTGACTTTGGTAACTCGTTTAATTTTGGTGAAGATTTTTTTTTTTGTAATTCTGGCACAAGTTTTCATTGAAGATGCTTGTTTGACTTACATTGCATATTCCTGCTTACAACAGTTATGCTTATCAAAAATGGTCTGCCATTGTTGCAGTTAATTGCTACTGCTGCTCTTTTTCTTGCTTCAAAATCTGAGGAGACACTGCGCCCTTTAAACAACGTATTGAGAACATCTTGTGAGATTCTCCACAAGCAAGACATGGCCTTCTTGTCATACCTGCTTCCTGTTGTGAGTCTCTTACAGGAGTCATCATTTCTTACTTTTCTTTTATCTATATAAGCTGAACTGCTTCTGTTTGTTCACCTCATAAAAACGATGCTTCTGTGCCATTTCAAACTTTTTCATGAATGGCACATGGGTTTTTGAATGGTTTTCTCATCTTGCAATAAATTTCAGATTCAGAATTATCAGACAAGTTGAGCATGTATACTTACAGTAGCAGTTCATAACCTTTTAGATGTTTTTGTTGTCTTGTGTCATGTATCGTCATGATTCAAATATTGGAGTTGTATTTAAAAAAGATGATAGAATTGCCAAGTTTCTAGCATACTGACATGAAAGGAATTGTTTTATACAGGATTGGTATGAACAGTACCGGGAGCGCGTGATTGAGGCTGAGCAAATGATCCTGACGACTCTAAATTTTGAACTCAATGTGCAGCATCCATATGTGCCTCTTACATCTGTCCTTGATAAATTAGGGTTTTCACAATCTATTATGGTGAACCTGGCATTAAACTTGGTCAGTGAAGGGTGAGTTTATCCCTTCCATTGTTATATACTTCATTGGATCTGTAGGTTTGTACAGGTGCTGTACGTTTGTAATCAGTTAGGTTTAGTGACAAAACGACAAGCTCACATGGACTGAACTAATATGCTATGGTTCTGATCATGCTTCTTTCTCTGGAAGCAATTTGGTTTGGTTCTTTGTGAATATATTTAATGTGCATTTTCTGAAGAGTAATTCATTTAAGACACTGTTTGGGGTTTAGGAAATGGTGTTGCGGCTATGATGACCTATGTAGATTTGGGCTGGTGAGTGTCCAAATCTCAACCAATTTGAACATTTGTTGAGGCTTTATGGTACTTGGACTGTGGAGGAGGATTGCTGGGTTTCTTCTTGTTCTCTTTTGGTGTAAAACTGTGTAATAGTTCTATCAATAGTTTTCTTCTTTCGAGCAACTATTCTGCATAGTAACTCTGGTATGGCATATTGATTCTTTTGGCGTGGCATATAATTGCAGGGTCTACACAAGATTTTCGTGCTTGTTAGCTGGCGGATTGATATGCTGTGCATGGAAAGTTTTTTTTAACCTCTGAAGTTGAACTGCCGATATGTTGTGGATCACATAACTGTGATTATGTTACCCATCTACCTGGTTATCTATGAAAGATATCTCAGGACCTCCTGAACCATTTTTGCAACTAACTTTTCTTTCCCTGTTTCATTTCCATATTTTTATTTGGAATGAATCATCTAGCCTCTTTATAAAAACTTCTAGGTTTATGTGACCTGGTTCCTTGTCCCATTGGTGTTCCCTCACATTGGGAGGAATTCCATTGACTTGTTCTTTCCCCCCTTTCCTTTAGTGATTTTTCAGGACACACATCCTAAATGACCTATTCTTGTTGTTCTTTATCTAACATGTGGATGTAATTGCACGTTTTGTTGTAAAATCATTTTGAATACCTAATTCGTTTTTATAGTTGCATCTTTTCTTTGACAAGCTTTTCTGAAATTATGGTGGTTTTGAAGTTCAATTCATTTACAAACTGTTTTTTCCCCTTGAAAGAATGTTCAACCATTTGTCAGCATCTCATTTGATATTTAAGTGTCAACAGGTTGTGCAGCTGCATAGCATGTTCAATCTCGATTCTCAAGGGTACTTGTATTGTCTGGAATGATACTTGTGTCTGTTGGGCATGGAGGCCTGTCATTTGTGATAGTTTAGCTATAAAAGGTGTCAATGTTATTAATATTGACCATCTGGGGATTGTATGCCCATCTATTTATATAATGGTTTCTTAATGATGGGTTCTATTAGGTGTTGTGTCTTTTATCTCTGGCACTTGTGTGTACCTAGATTTGAACCAATTATTACCCATGATGAAGACCTGCAATTTGGGAAACAACTGTAGTAGTATTCTCAGCCACTTTGATGGACTGCCTAATACCTTTTTTTTTTGTTTTTAAATTGTTAGTTTCTCAAATTTAGTTAATATATACAAATGTAAGTATATGATTTAATTAATAGATACACACATATAAGTATATATGTTATATTATATGAACATGTGTTCTCATTTACTCTGATCTCATTCAGTTTCTTGCCTTGTCCTTTTGCTGTCATGTCTGTCTTAATACAGTAATAATCAAGTATATCCGTTTCTTTAATCAAAGGAGGATACTTATTATGCTTTCTGTTTAACATTGTTCTCTTGGTTAATTCATGCACTAACAAAATTTTATTAAACTAAAAATGGAAATAAAATAAAAATGCGTACTCTGTTAAGACACTGGAAAAAAAAAAGTATAGGTGAACTCAAAGAGCTAAGGATATAGTCACTATAATAACCTAATAATCTTATTGCAGAGGGTATATATTTATACCTATATATGTATACAAACATATAATTTTTTTTTTTTTAGATTCTGATAGCTCTTATAATATGGTTCTGTTCAAGCTAAGCCCAGGTAGTTAAGTCCACCTTTCTTTTTTTCGTTTTTTTTCTATCCTCAGTACAGGATTTCGTTTCTTTTCCTCTTAATGATATATTATCATTTACCCCCCTCTTCTTTCTGCATATATTTTAAGACATCTGCATGGATCTTCACTTAAAGATGGTGCTAGCCTACAAGTATTTGAAGCTCATTTAGCATGTGTGTTTTTTTTTATAGCATCATAATAGTAGCCATGTTATCCTCCCCTTACCTCTGCCTCATTTATTTGTTACTTAGTTTTTGAGGCCTTGCCATTTCAGAGAGCCTGGTAGTTATTGGAGGACTTCATGTATCCACTCTGTGGGACAACATAAATATTAAACTGTGCCCTTCCCGCCTCCCTAGCCTCCTTTGTGAGAGAAAAAGTCCAGAAAATTAAAAATAGAGAAAATATAAGAATTTATTTATTGGTCATAAATTAACAGGATTAATAATTGATCTTTCTTTTTGTGTTTTGGCTGCATTACCTTACTAATCTTATAAGGGAGGTTGCAGTTGGTGTTACTTTAGTGTCTGTATCTATTTGCTTTGATAAGCTTAGGGTGCGTTTTGCTTTTTTTCATCTTGTATTTTGATTCATTTGAGCAATTGTTTTATTGAGATGTCATCTTCTTTAGGCCCATTTTTATTTGAGTAACTATCTCTTTGCAGATTCCCAATTGGACAAGTACATAATATAGTTAATGTTGTGTTAAATGGATGTAATTTGTTCTAGTTTTAAAAAAAATGATCTTATTGTAGAATATTCTTATGTGGATGCATGTTTAATATACTTCTTGTTTCACTCCTTTTTGGACTTACTAAGGTTGTCAGGCCTATTCCTGCACTTCTGTAAAATGTGTTCCCATGAAATGCCTCTGGAACACAGGTGCTGCTTTGTTCAGTGAAAACAGAGCCTCATAGCTTGGGGCAGGGTTGTCTTGTATCGGGCATGTCTTTTCTGTAAAAGTAGCAAAATATTTTAATTGTGGATTTTTCTTCATTTTATTTCTTTTCTTTTTCTACTGTTTTCAAATGAGGAAGAAAAAAATGAAAGAAAGGAGAGGAACATTTCATTGTTTTGACATGATCATATATATGCTGATGTGTTGGAAAGTCGGAATATAATGGAAAGTGACACAGTTAATTCATTTCTGTGGAACATATGATGGCACTGTGAAGGGACTAAGTTATTGGGATGTAGTTACAAGTGCCCCTCTGCAGCAGCAATCAATCTGTTTTATCATGCTATCTGTCCTAGTTGTCTCTTGCATGCTTGTAATTCTCTATTTTGTTTTTTCCCCTAAAAGAAATGTTTTCAAATATTTGTGGATATTAAATTAAAAATATCATTTTTTTTGTTTGGCTATCAGTTAGAGCTTTTAATAACAGAAAGTGTGGTTTCATTCTCATATTTCAGCCTAAGTTTAGAACTTGCATGTTATTGTCGTGAGGGGCGTGTGCGCTATTCTGACTACAGGATGTGTATCAATTCTAGCTCATCTTTTTATTTTTGTAATGTAAATGTTACTTGTAGCTTTATCTTGTGCCTGCTAGAGGATTTGGGATGGTGGTATCCTATGATTGGGGTTGCATGGTTGCTTCATGAGCATTAGTGCATGTGTTATGACGAGCCTTTCAGTTCGAGTTTTTGGGCTGAAGACGCAGATGACTGGTCTAAGAAGTTAAATTATTTGCATTGTGCTCCTAGTTTTTGTTTGTTTCTCACTAGAATTGTGTGTCTCTGGAGTTAAAAAGCCCCTGCAGCAGAATTGGGCCTGGGAGTAGATGTGTTTGTAAATGAGTATTACTAGTTTGCTATAGTCTTGCTACTCTATCAGCAATCCTGCACAGATTCTTGCAAAATATTCTTCCTGGCTTGCTGCATTTTTGGTTGGTAAGAGAAAAATGACTTGACTTGCTTTTTCTTTCTTGCTTTTAATCTAATGCTTGGTCTTATTGTTGTATATTTATCTCTTGTACTCTTGCTGCTGATGTGGGCTTTTGCTAAGTTGCACAAGATGTTGCCTGTTCATACTATTGTCACCAAGCTGGTTGGTTTGACTGTTTATGCATCTGTCTTTTGCTTAACAGTGGTGGTTCTGGCACAGCACCTAAAATGTTTATTTTTTTTTTTGTTTTGTAGGCTTCGGAGTTCACTGTGGCTTCAGTTTAAACCTCATCACATTGCTGCTGGTGCTGCTTACCTCGCTGCTAGGTTTCTAAATTTGGATCTGGCTTGCTACCAGAATATCTGGCATGAGTTTCAGACAACACCAGCCATTATTCAAGGTATGACAATTTGACTTGAGCATTTATCCAGTTTTATGTTAGATAAGGGAAATTATATTATTTTTGTTAGGCTTGACTATTGATTCTTATTGCTAATTAATCAGTATGTGCGACTGTTTGATGCACAGATGTGGCACAGCAGTTGATGGAGCTATTCTAATAAGACAATACCAGATAGGAGGCTTTCAGGCTGTTGATACACTCTTGGTCTTGTTGGTACATATTCAGACCAGGGTATACATGTTTTCATATTGTAGCAAAGATCATTGATGGTGTTTTCTAATTTGAAAATGCTTGAGAAAGGATATTGGAGTATCTGTTTCGGAATTCTTAATTGGTTGTTGAAAGACTTTTAAGTGGGCGCATGGGAAGAATGATATCCAAATGGAATGAGGCTGTTGTATATTTTAATTTCTGTATGTCCATTGTTTGAATTTGTTTACGACTATGCCTTAAATGGTTGTCAATAGATATATATATTGCTCGACTTGTGCCAAGAGTATATGTTGTACGATTCGGTTGCTTGGGTTGGGACGAAAGCTCTTGTGCCTCTGAATGGTAGGATTTGGCCTACAAAATGAGGTTCTGAAATGGATTTAGGAGAAAACCCCCTGATGTTTAGTATTCTTTTCCTTTTGAATTTAGAAAAGAGGGAAATACATTTGCTTGCATGCTGGCAGGCATCCTTTTGAGAATTGTTGCATTTGATAAAGGCAGAAAGAATCTCTCAAATCTTTAGTCAGGAAATTTCATTAAAGACTTTGGGTTTGTAGGTGTATATTTCAAAATGAATCTTTCGAGGGAAGGAGAGAAGAAAAAGTAATATATATCCATGACTTGAAAAGAGTCATATGATGTGTTTAAAATTTAAACATGAATATGAACTTAATGAGCAGCGGGACATGGATAATATATTTAAAATTTTAAATTAATTAATTTTTTATTAATTTATAATATTAATTTCATATAAATTTATAAATAAGATTATATATATATATATATTGAATGTGTTAACATAATATGTGAATATTAAGTTTTTGAATTAATAGGTTAATTTAATGATATATTTATCATCGTATTAAAATTAAGTCAATTTAATTATATGATAATTTTTAGTTTAAATTTTTTTTTTGTTAAATTTATATCGTATTATCATATCATGTTGTGAATTTTGATTTTATCCCTTTTATTTTAGTCTTTCAATATAATATATTACAAATTTTGTTTTTCTTTATTATTATTTTTATTTGAGCTGAACGGTGTGAATGATAAAAATAAAGAAAAGAAAACGTGTAATTATAACATTTGACAATTACTAGTAATTTGTGGTAGCCTGCCAAGATGGGAATGTCGCTGTTGAATGGTTGAACGAGCAACTACGGTTAATGATGAGGCATACCCGAATTAAAGGGTTGTTTACATTAAAAATTTATATAGTGAAAAATGAGTTAATTTTTTAATAAATAAAAAATAATTTTTACAATTTTATTTTGTTATGGTAATTTAATTTTTAACATCAAATAATAAAAAATGAATTTTAATAATGTAATTTTTTAATAATTGAAAAATATATGTTAAAAATTGGAAAAAAAAATCATAACGACCAAATGGATCCTAATTAAGGTGTTTTGAGCTTTGACTATTACAAGGTTTTGTCCGACATGACATGATTAATAGTATAGTTTACCAATTTAAATATGGTAGGAACTATATATAAGAATTTTTTATAAATGAAAACTAATTCATTGATAAATAAAAATACAGCTTATTTATTTTTTTATTTCCGAAATTTTTTTGACAAAATAAAATTTATTCTGGTAGAAATTTAATTCAAAATCCTAACGCAATAACATTATTAATAATCTACTAATGTGACGTTTATAATACTTATTAGGTATATGTGACATTAATATTAATTGTTATCGTTAATATTTTTAAATCTGATTTTATTTTATAAAAAAAAATCACAAATTCCAAAATGTAAAAGTATTAAATTACATAGTATTTTTATTTTTATTTTTTCCAAAAATAAAATATGTCAGAGTGTTATGGTTTTGATTCGCTTATGTTTACCTGTTTTAAACTGGCAGCAGATTTTATAAGAAAGAATAATTAAAATAATTACTAGATCCAGCTCTAATTTTGACTATTTCCTGAGAGGATGATCCACAACCACAAGGGACGGAGGCTGCCTTGAAAGAGTCATCTTTGTACATTTTTCCTTAATAATAATTAATACGGAGAAAGGATAATTTTATATATAATTTTAATGAATTGAATATAATCTGATTCATTTCTCATCTCAATGAATTTCTTAATTACTTAATAAGAAATTATTATATAGCCAGATAACTTTTAATATTACTTTCATTTATTTAATTTTTATAAAATAAAAAAGTAACCTTTATGACTTTTTTGTTTGTGTCGGCTTCCTTTTTTTGTATTTTTCCTTTTATAAAAGTTTGCTATCTTTTTATTTTTCCATTCTAATAAGATTTACTTTAGCAAAATTTCCTCACCTTTCTTGCTAAAAACAAATAAATTTTCTCTATTTGCTTGTATTTCTAGTGATAGTATATCTCTTAATTGAATAATAAATTTAAATTTCAAGTTTCTTACTAAATAAATTTGATTTTTCATTTACTGTGTTTATAATATTATTTTTTATACGATAAACAATTTCAATTATTTAATACATATGTTAGAAATTAAAAATAAATAAAATTTCATAATTTGTTTCTTTTCAAAAAATTTCAAGACATAAAATAAAATATTTATGTAGACAATTAAATGATATGAATCAACACAAAATTAACAAATTTGAGTTAGTAATCATCGTGTTAGTGTTAATTTCGTTTCGATTCGATTATGATATGAAAATAATTATATTGTGTTAGTGTTAAATCATTAATCCGAAAATGACATGATTAATTTATTAAATTCATATGTATAATATTTTATCAATACATTTAACTAAATATATTTATAATTTATAAAATATTTATATAAATATTATTTTTAATTTTTTTACAATTTTATATCTAATTATATTTTATTTATTAATATAAATTAATAAGTTTTATTTAATAAATTTGATAATTTTTAAATATTAAAATAAAAAATTAATTAATTTATAATTTTAAACGTATTATTTATATCGTGTTATGTTACCCATTAATTAATTGAATTGTGTTTATATTTAAATTATATATCAATAAGACTCAAACACGACTCACTAATAAGAAATGCCACCTTATATTAATGTGTTATTTTGAGAAAATTATTTTAAGCAAAAGGTAAGGAAAAATTTCTTAAAATTGTACTTAATGTTAAAATATATAATATAAATATCAAGTAATTATTTATCAGTGCATTAAAAAATAATATATTATACACTCACATTAAAATAGTTATAACTTATATTTATGTAAATTCAACCCCACTTGAATATGAATGAAAATATATTATTTTACACCTTATATCTTATAATTTTCCATAAATATCATCTAACTACTAATTAATAGTAGTTAATTATAATATAAGAGTTTATAGTTCAAATAATGAATTTTTAAATATTTTATCAGGAATAAAGTTAGAAAATTAATATTGATTGAGCCGAAAATTAATCTTGTCTCAAAAGTTAGATTTAAATAGGCAAAATGATATTTTTAATTAATTTTAGATGGACTAATAATTAATTTTATATAAAAAAATATATTTAAATGAGTTAAATAATTTTTTTTTATAAAGTAATGAGATTTTTTTAATTTTCCATAAATATCATCTAACTACTAATTAATAGTAGTTAATTATAATATAAGAGTTTATAGTTCAAATAATGAATTTTTAAATATTTTATTAGGAATAAAGTTAGAAAATTAATATTGATTGAGCCGAAAATTAATCTTGTCTTAAAAGTTATGTTTAAATAAGTAAAATGAAATTTTTTTTATAGGTTAATAATATTTTTAATTAATTTTAGGTGGACTAATAATTAATTTTATATAAAAAAATATATTTAAATGAGTTAAATAAATTTACTTTTATAAAGAAATGAGATTTTTTTTTTCGTCGGATGACCTAATTCATCTGCATTTTTATAAAGCTTCGTTCCTGATTTTTATGTATATAAAATTATATTAAATAATTAAATAATTAAAAAAAAAATTGAACAACTTATAAAGAGTCATGGTTAATAAAAATCTTTCCATCATGACCAAATACAAAAGGCATTAATGAAGCTACTCTTTTCGCCCCAACAATTTAAGAGTAATACATTAAATAATTCAGAATAATTCAATTTTAGGTTGTAAAATATAATTTCATAATTTAAAAAATATTTGATTTCTACTTATAATCATAAATATTTAATAAAAAAATTATATATTTATATGAAATTAAAAAATTTGTAAATAATAACAAAATTATTTATAATTTAATTTTAATAATCAATCATCATCGATAAAAAAATCAATTCTTTTTTTAAATATAACACTCTTTAAAATTATTTTAGAAAAAATATAATACAAAGTGTAAATATTAATATATTAATCATAATAAAAGAAAATAAATCTTAGTTTCATTACACAAAAAATAAAATAAGATTTCTTTTATAAATTTTTTATAATTAAATTACTCTCATAAAAATTATGATATTAATTGTTACTGTTAACCGGAAGAAATAGAAGTGTTGGTTAGATAATTGCTTAAATTATTATTAAAATTGTAAGATGTCAAAAAAAACTTTTATATGTTAAAATTTCCTAAAAAATACTTTTATGTAGTTAAAAATAAAATGCATTTTTATGTCAAATAATTAAAAACTGTCTGCCTGTTGACAACCTGACATGCATTAAATATAACTGTTGAAAAATTATTATTATTATTATTTTTTTTTAATCATCATCACGACAGCATGGTCTATTGATTTCTAAGAATAACATCACCACCTTAGAAAAGCGTGCCCTTTTTGTTCGATTTCTCTCTCTTCGTTCTCTTATGTCACTAGTGATTCTCGGGAAACAAACAGAAAACATAAAATTTCTTTTTTTTTTCCCTGCACAAACTGTTGTTTTTGCTGCTAGCTCACGGAAGTGATAGAATATGGACTCAGCTCAACGTCGCATTCTAGCCATTAACGGTCATTTTATCGCTGCCGCTAGCGACTCTCCTCAGCTCCGTCTTAATCCTACAGCTGGCGAGTTCTTCTCTGTAACACTTTCTCTTTATATATATTCTATAGATACAAACATGTTTTTCTAAAGTGTCGATAAAGATTCGTCCTTTTTTTTTTTTAAAGTTTTAACAAAGCATTCTTTACCAGTCGTAAATCTCTTATGATTTATTGGTTCGTTCTATGAAAAGTTTATTATTGAGATCAGATCACTTTTCATTGTTATTATTATTGGATAGATTAGTCATTTGGAATTTGTGTTCTTCCAATCACATGTTTTTGTTTTTGTTTTCTTATCCTCAATAATTTAACGAAGTTAATTAATTTCTGGGTTATTTTTTTTAATTATTTATTTATTTTGATAATCATAGCTTTTTGAGTTCTTCCAATCATATCTTTTTATTTTTATTTTTCCCTTAATGATTTAACTAAGTCAATTAATTTCTGGGTTGGTTTTTGTATTATTATTATTATTGATAATCATAGTTTTTGAGGATAATGTTCTTCCAATCATATCTTTTTTTTCCCTTAATAATTTAACTAAATTAATTAATATATGGCTTGATTTTTTTTTTTTGGATAGTAATGGCAAATACATGGAAAATCCCATATTTGATCGATTGGATGATGTAAGTGATAGGATGCAGGCGGAACTCAAAATTTTATTTGGAGGTTAAAATTAATAAAAGAAAAAAATTAAAGATTAATTATTTTTTTAAATGTTTAAAAAGTAATAATTAATTATATTTTTTATATAAAATTATATCTTTAATTAAATAAATTTTTATTAATTTTTCATATTTATAGAATGAGAATTAATTAAATTATTTTAATATTTGAAATTATTTTTAATAACTTAATTTTAACGAAATTAATTAAAACTTTTTAAAATTAAATTAATTATTTAAGATGCAATATATAATTTCAATAAGATTGGGGCTAAAGCTCCCATCTGTCCTCTTATTAAGAGCTTGGTTGTAGTAACTATTTGAGAATGTTTTCTTGAGCTATGCCATTTCCCATCTCAAAGTGTCTCAAAGGGGTAAATGATGGGGATGGATTTGAGAAAAGTTTCAGCTTTAATGCTATGTTTGTTTTGAAAGAAATGGAAAAAAAGGAAAGAAAAAAATAAATTAAAGAAATTTTCTTTAGTTGTTTATTAAATAAGAGAAAAAAAAAAAAAAAAAGAAGAAATGTGAATTCATCATTAAAACGTTAGGAGAAAAAAATGTCTCTTCATTTTGGAGAGAAATAAGAGTTTTCAAAGTGTTTTTAATATAAAATACAAAAATATTTTTTTTTTCTCATTATTATTTTTTAATGAGATTAAAAAATTAAATATCTTGCGAATAAATTTATATTTCCTTCCTATGCAAATAAAAGATCTAAACAATATAAGGAAAATTTGAATTTTTTTTTTTATTTTTCTTATTTAATTTGTCTCCATTTTTCTTTGTGCAATTAGTGCACCAGGTAAAGCCTAAGACTATATTTGTTTTGATGGAAATGAAGAAAAAAGAAAAGAAAAGAAAAGAAGAAAAAAAAATATATTTTTTTTGTTTAGTTAGTTAAAAAAGAAGGAAAAAGAAAAAAAAAAGAAGAAATCATATTTTCACTTTTAAGATTTAGGATAAAGAATTTTTTTTTCATTTTGGAAAGAAATAAGAAGAAATTAAAAATTTAAAAGATGTGAAAAATAAAAATTATAAAAATATAATTTATTTACACCTCGTTACTTTTTTTTTACAAAGTTAAAATGATAAATTTTTTATCATATATCTTTTATTATGTAAATAGGTGATCTAAATAATATAAAAAAAATTAGAATTATTTATTATCTTTTATGTCTATTTCTTTTATTTAATTTTCTTTTATTTCCTTTGTACAATTAGTACACCAATCAAAGAGTTACAAATCTTAACAAATTGAGAGAGCGAGAGGATTTTGCTGTGGTGTTGTTTCTCCTTCCCTTTTCTTGTTTGTGTGCTTTTGAAAGAGTTAATTTTTATTGGGAAAATCCTGTTTTAATGTAGTTGCAATAGTCGAGTAATCTGTTTCCATAAGACACTAGCAATAAAGACTCCAAAGTTTGATTGGATGGAAAGGAAGTTTTTGTCTTTGAAGAATGTGAAAGATTTTAGGGAATGTGTTGTTTCTGTCTTTGAAGGAATAAAGAAATCCTGTGCCTTGTAAATTATGTATGTGCCTATATGGTTATTTGGTGTCAATTTTATTGGGGTGTTGTCAGCAGACAGCAGCTTAACCATGTCATCAAGTGGATAAAAAAGTTGTGTTAGATTTTGACACTTGTAGTTGTGGGACTTTGCTGTTTCGGTGGGTTTTCTTTCAGTTATTTTGACAATGGCAGAAAATTTTACTTTAAAGAGGAGAGAAAATCTAGTGCAATCAATTGAGAGGAAGACTATCTTCATGGTGAAGTTAGGAAAAAATTAGAAGGAAAATAAAGGGCTCTTTGATCATGTTGGATACTAGTTAAGGTACCTCTTTCTTAGAGACCCATGCTAAACACCATAAGGATGGCAAAAGATATCCCATACCTGATCAGTTGTGTTTGAAAGTACTTATAGTTAATTCTTTTTTTCTGCGTTCTTCCACTCGAATACAGTGTTTGCACACTGCAAATAATCTCTCTTTATGCCCTCCACAAAATTTCGAATTTTGAAATGAGTATGCATCAATTCTCCAAAATTTGCGGACAGAGCCTTTTCCAAATCCTCTGCATAGCAGAAGGATGTAAAAAAATTTGACAATGAGTCTCGAGTCATAATCACTAACTAAACAAAGCCTTGCTTAAATAATGTTCTAATAATCAATGTGTTTCAGTCTGGTTGGCTCTGCTTATCTTCTGCTCATGTACATATCTTATTTCCTTTCATTTTTTGTTTTCATACATGCATTAAAATTGTCAATGCTCACATCGCACTGTGAGCAGCGCAGGGCTACAGTGTTGTGCTTCCAGAGAAATTACAGACAGGAAAATGGAATGTATACAGGTGGGTATTTAAGAATATTTCTTGAACTTCCTCTGCATTTTCCTAACACTTGTTAGGTTCTTAAAACTTTATTTTTATTATTTTGTTATGGCAGGTCTGCCCATTCTCCATTGCAGCTTGTGAGCAGATTTCCTGATCATCCTGATATTGGCACATTGCATGATAATTTTGTGTAATAATCCCTTGTTTGCTTGACTTATTTATGTTTGAGGTTCCTTAATTCCACTAAAATTGTATGTAGAGCATTCAATTACCTCTGCTTTTAATCTTAGTAAGGTTTCTCCCACATTGTGACTGTAGTAAATCAGTTGACACTTTCCGTGATTACAAATATCTGGGTACACGAATTCGGGTTGATGGAACAATTGGAGAGTAAGTCTCCTATAAGCTCACTGAAGTTCACAATCATCATTAAGGTTGCCTCATCCGGGTAAATTCATTTATTCTAGGTATAAATGGATGACATATGGAGAAGCAGGTACTGCACGAACAGCGATTGGCTCTGGCCTAATGTATCATGGAATACCAAAGGTGAGTGTCCAAACAGCAATTATATGGAAAAATATGCTTGATCTAACCTTGTTGGTGTTGGTTTAGCTTTTCATTTGTATTTGCTTACTACATACATATATCTAACCGGTGTTCTCCAGTTGGTCCTTTTTGACACCTGGTTATGATTGGTTTGAATATGGCAGGGATCTTCTGTTGGATTATATTTTATCAACAGACCAGAATGGCTGGTTGTAGATCATGCCTGCGCTGCATACTCTTATATATCAGTTCCTTTATATGACACTCTTGGTTTGTCAATGGTTAAACAAGAATGTTGATTGATTTCTGCCTGCTCCTTTGGATCTTAAAATCAACTATCGTTTTCTCTGCAGGTCCAGATGCTGTAAAGTACATTGTAAATCATGCAGAAGTACAAGCTATATTTTGTGTGCCTCAAACTTTGACACCTGTGAGTTAAATCTATGCTATTCTTAATCTTATCTCATGCTTTTAGAGGCTTTAAACTTTACAGCATCAATGTTAATTTGAAAATATAAACTGAACTTTTAGTTGCGATTTTTTTTTTTCATTCTTTAATGTTTCATTCTTAGTTGCTCAGGAGTTTTTGCAATTGAGCGAGGTAATAAATTATGTTAGGAGGCTTTCTTTGAAGTTCAGAATCTTGATCTTGTAGCACATGCTATATCATTTTAGTGAAAATGGTAATGGATTTCAGTGTTTATTGAATTAGCAATCACAAGGTGGCTGAGTGTTTATAGAGACTTAGTTGTTAGAATTTTCTGCATACTGAGTTAATAATGAGGTACCTCAACTTAATTGAGCCAACAAGAACAATGCGTAATAAGGTGGGTCAAAGAAAATGGTGTGATGCCTTGACATGTGACAAGAATGGAAAGGAAATTGCACATCTTAATGCTCCATTAATATGCAATTCAGTAGTTCAAAAATGTCAAGAGCTGTTTTTGAACTTCACAGATAGGCATTTTATGGGACCATATTCTCTGGTAAAAAAAGGTTTATTGTGTCTTTTTCTCTATACTTCTCAAAATGTTTGTTCCATCATGTGCTATTGGTGCCTTCATCTAGGTAAATCTCTCTTTAAGAATGTGAATTTGAAACCGAACACATAAGTGCCTTCAATGATGTTCTTGGATGCAAAAGATTAAGGGGAAAACGTAAAAGAAAAAGCTTTTCCGAAGTGTGCTTTAAAGACTTTTTTGCATGAATGGTTGATTTTCAACGAATTTTTCTTCTTGGGTAAATTCACTTTGAGTGGCATTAGTAATGTTGAGAGTCCTATGGCATTAGTAATGTTGAGAGTTTGAGAGTGCTGAGCAAAGCTTCATTGAAAAATACTTTTTTTTTCTCCTACGGGATTTTTGATCATAAGATCCTAGGAACTAATTGTTTTGACTATACATAGTTCATAAAATTATAAGACATTCTTAATCTTCCTTTCATGTGCATTTTCCATGATTATTTTTGTATCTTTCAACCAGTGACTGTTTAGTGTTGTCCCGTTAATGAACATGCAATGTTTTCTAGTTAGTTCTATTCGTTCCCACTGTACCATATTATTTAAACATGTTAAATCAAAGTTCATATTCTCTTCTATATGTTTTTTTACACCACCTTTTACATTCCCTCGATTATCTTATTTATAAAAGTGGACCATTATGAATTTCTTTGTGCAATATTTATTCCTTTGTTGCTTTAATTTTGCAGTTGCTGAGTTTCTTGTCTGAAATTTCAACTGTGCGTCTGATTGTGGTAAGAAACCTGTCTGATCTTTGTTGATTGAATCTTTGAACAGAATGAGAGTAAATCTGGTAGGTTATTTGCAATGCAGAGACCCAAGTTTGGTCTTGAGAGTATTCATTTGCCTTTCCTGTTACACAGGTTGTTGGAGGCATGGATGAAGAAATGCCATCTCTTCCACCATCAACTAGAGTTCAGGTTATAACATATTCAAAACTACTTAGTCAGGTAACTTCACATCCCTTCTTGTCATGACGTTTTTGACTATTTCTAAAGACGTGCATTTAATGATACTTTGTTAAATGACCACAACTTGAAAAGCAAAAGATATCAGAGCTTGTGATTTCTTCTTTCTGGAAGAACCATTAAATGGAGTGTATGATTTTACTTTTAGACATGTGTTTGATGGGTATGTACAGTGAACATTAACCTGTTGGGGCTTGTAAAAAGGTGCAGGAATGTGGAAGCATGAGTTAGAGCACATGGATAACTAATCACTACAGGAGTTGAAATTATTTATGTGAATTAATAGTGACTGTCCCAAGACTTAAATCCAGGGCATTTTAAATGTACAGATTCATACCATTTTAAACTTGCCTCTGGTAGAAAAGTTTAAGTTCTCATAACATAAACATAACGTGATATTTAAGTCTAGTTTAATGTTATTTTCAATATTTTCTTTTAGCATTTATGAAGAACTTGAACTGAGAACGGATACTGCTTGATTTGATTTATAGTAAATTAATTTATTAAAATTGCTGCACAAGGAGTACTAGAAAAATGCAAATCATACAATTCAGATTCTAATTTGGCCTAACTTACTCGTCAGAGTAATAACAACAATGTTATGAAGAAATATCTTTGATCTATGCCAAAATCTTGAAGAGAGTGGCTGCTCCAGCAAACTCAGAAATTGGAGAGGATAGGAAAAGAACTTCTCCATGCTTCCACACCATCATCACTCCCTAGAACTCACTTGAAGGCCTAAGATTAGAAATCCCAAGAATATGCATGTCTTCTTGCATTGCATCTGCTGTCTTTCATGGAAAGAAATCCCCACGATCACAGATAAATAATAATAACAAATAATCCAGCTTGATTTCTGAAGATAGCTGACCACAAAGACCAAAAGAACCTCAGCAAGCGAGGAAATTATCACTAAGGGAGGCGGAAACTTTAGCAAGAGGAGGTAATAAAACTCGAATCTCAGGGTATAAGAGCTTTATTCTGTGTAAAAGGAGGAAAAAGAATTTGAGAACAGCAAAGGGGGCTGCCACCAGGCTTCTGAGACCAGCGGCAGACTAATTTGGTAGTGATAATCAGTTAGGATATAATTTGAATTTAGATAGATAGAGAGAGAAGGTACTTCTCAAGAATAAGACTTGGTTTTATTCATATTTATTAGAACATTTCTTTGAGGGAATAGGGAATTATCACCCTGTATGAATCTGTTATCAATCATCCTTACATTTTCCCATTTTTAATGGAAATATGTGTTACTATGTTGTAATAGTTTGATATAAGTATTGAAGTTTGGTTTATAAGCCACTTAATGGATATACGGATGGACTCTCATCCTTCCATAATACATTTGATGTCCATTTAGAGTTAATTTTTCTGGAACTGTTCCTTTTCATTCTGTTCCTATTTAAATTCTTTTGGCATAAGGTCATTTTTTCTTTGTTATTATAACTAAATAAATCGAGTTGCTTCCAAAAATATGTTGTGATATCAAAGAAGTTTTTTTTTCTTGCTGTATCATTAACATAACTACTTTCTCATGTGTATGGTTCCCTTTTAGGGCTGCAGTAATCTCCAGCCTTTTTCCCCACCAAAACCTGAAGATGTTGCTACAATTTGCTATACAAGTGGTACAACAGGGACGCCAAAGGTACGACTCTTCCACAAATTTTAAGTTTCTGATTTTGAGGCTGCTTTTGGTTTTTGCAACTATAACACAATTTTATTATTGGTGAACTCTGGCAAGGGAGCTGCATTGACCCATGGAAACTTGATTGCAAATGTTGCTGGGGCCAGTATTACTACCAAATTTTACCCATCAGATGTGTATGTACTACTTGCTTTTGTCTATCACATAGTATATTGTGGCTGAAGTGCTAATCTAACTTCTTTGCCTTGGCTGAATTCTTGTGATTTTGTCAGTTATATATCATATCTGCCTTTAGCACACATTTATGAACGGGTAAACCAGATCTGCTGTGTGTATTATGGAGTTGCCGTTGGATTCTACAAAGGAGTATGTTAGAACTAAACATTTCTCTGCTTGTTTCTTGAAATTGCACTGGCATACACTTCTTTTGATATTATGGTTGATATAATGTTATATATGCTGCTTTGCATTCCTCTCATGCTTGGTTGGACAACCAAATATGTGTGGATTTGGGTAATAGGTGTCTGCTAGTTTTCTGTTGTCTATCTTAAGCAGTTGCACGCTCCCTGTGCGAAGGTCATATATCTAGCATTTTGTCACTGGACACCTTTACTCATTCTGATCCAAATTATCCCTGCATTACCAACAACTATGAAGCAGAGAACATAGGTTTTAGAAGTATGATTTATATGTGCTCTTAGATATAAAATTTGATTCTATTCCTGAGAGCAATAAAAATGAATTGTAACTTATGCGTGCAGGACAATATGAAACTGATGGATGATATGGCTGCTTTAAGACCCACTATCTTCTGCAGTGTTCCTCGGCTGTATAATAGAATATATGCTGGGTGAAGTTACTTCCCCCTGGTGTTGAATTAATATATTTTGTTGAAATTGTAGTGTTTGAATGACAATTGAGCCAAATACCTTTGTTTTTACAGTATTACTAATGCTGTAAAGACATCTGGTGCATTAAGGGAGAAGTTATTCAATGCTGCCTACAATTCTAAGAAGCAAGCAATTCTGAA
The DNA here is from genome assembly GCA_948193065.1 of Aleurites moluccanus. Taxonomy (NCBI): domain Eukaryota; kingdom Viridiplantae; phylum Streptophyta; class Magnoliopsida; order Malpighiales; family Euphorbiaceae; genus Aleurites; species Aleurites moluccanus. Next base: position 31,366 of record CANXYC011267296.1, on the reverse strand, counting down.
TGGTAGATAGTAGTATTTTATAACGCTTCTGTTACTCTATATTGTCACCTTTGCTTTTCTATTATAAAACTTTTGTACCTAGATTATGAAATTTATATGACTTCTGGTAGGTCATAGCAAAATTATGAAAGGTTTAGCTTATGTAGACCTCTTTTTAGGATAGGCTTTCAATTTATAAATTTAATCTTGCAAAGCAAAGTTTCATTTGTATAAAAGGTGGATTTTAGATGTTGATAATGAAGCAGTTGATAACCTGCTTAAGAAGACTTTTTTTATTATTTGCACTTGAAACAATTAAGTTATACTAGGCAAACATCTAGCGTGCATGTGCATATGCATATTGCTCTCACCATTGGCTTTGAAAAAGGTTCAAAAGTGTAGCTGTAGGTGAGGATTCATGTATAGGTTTTATATTTCTTGCACTCCTTGTGCAAAACCCCGTTACGCTTGAATATGTGAATACTTGCAGACCACTACCATGTGTTGAAAATTAATTAAAAAAATTTAAACTATGGATGGCTAGGTGAATGAAAGTTTAATCCATATTAAAGAACCTCTCAATCTAAACATTTGAACTTATATATAACCATGTAACGGATATATTTTATATCTCCCCCCCCCCCCCCCCCTCCTCCTGTATTCATTACCTCAATGGCAAGAGACTTTACTAACTGACAAGAGGCTCTAACATAAGTAAGACATATCTGACATGATTGATAACTTTTTTTTTGGGGCATTGTGTCATGAATAAATTTATGTTCATCAACAAGAAATAGACTTCAAATGCTATAATTTTTAGCACTTTATTATGATTATTGTCAAAAGTAAATTTCTGTTTGGCGCTTAGATGCTTAGTGGTTGTGTTACATGTACTATTGTTGCAGGCAAGAGTTCATCTCCAATGTGGGACAGATTGGTGTTCAATAAGATAAGGGACAGACTTGGTGGACGAGTTCGTTTCCTTGCATCAGGCGCATCGCCCTTGTCTCCTGATGTCATGGAGTTCTTGAAGATGTAAATTGATGGATTTGAGCACTATTAGGATGCAGCTTTTGTTTTCCTTTTAATTTTGTGATAATGTTTCTATTGATTTACAGCTGTTTTGGTGGGCTTGTAATTGAAGGATATGGAATGACTGAGACTGCTTGTGTTATAAGTAGCATGGATGAGGGTGACCACCTAACTGGTCATGTTGGCTCTCCTAATCCAGCCTGCGGTGAGTTATGGGAGCATTACATACATGACAATTTGCCTTTCTTGAGAATTAGTGATGGGTTCTTCTTTTGCTTTAAATGTTTCAGAAATAAAGCTTGTGGATGTTCCAGAAATGAACTACACATCCGAGGATCAGCCCTATCCTCGTGGTGAAATCTGTGTAAGGGGTCCCATTATTTTCCAAGGGTATCATAAAGATGAAGCACAGACGTACTTGCCTTATCTGTAACCTGGTTTTATTGCTATTTAGTTGCTCATGTACTTTGCAAAACTTTTATCGTAATTATGTCATGCAGGAGAGAAGTAATTGATGAAGATGGATGGCTTCATACTGGAGATATAGGATTATGGTTACCTGGAGGTCGTCTGAAGATTGTTGATAGGTGAAATTATGTCTCTGGAAATTAAGTCTGAAATTAAGTCTTTGGTTAAATTGACAATGATTATTGAATCAAAAGGTGGCACTGCATGATCCACAGTTTCCCATATGCATTGGAAGCAACGTACTTAAAATTGCTATAGAACTTTTAACTACATGGAATTAGTCAACCAACTTACTGTGTTAGTTATTTGCTATAATTTGTGCCATTTATTGAAAGAAAAAAAAAATTCAACTTGACTGGACTTCTAATTACTATATACACCATGAGGAAGTAATTCTGAGAGCCAAATATTTTTGAAATGGCCCAGTGACCAAAAGACACAAAACCTTTTTGAAAAATTGCAACTGTAGTTGAACCTTTTAGAGTAGAGTATTTTACCCTAATTTCAAAACTTGGTTAAAATTGCACCCATCTAGACAAAATTACACTCATCACTGTTTGTGATTGAGAAGAGATTAATGGAGAGTTTTGATAGAGTTAAGTTTAGTGATGAGTGGTTAGAAAAAATAATAGGTATAATGAACTAATTTTCATTTCCATCGCTACCACAATTTTAAAAGCCTCACTGACCAAAAAAACCCCAAACCTTTTAAAAAACATGCAATTACATGCAAAACTTTCAAAATAGGCTATTTTACCTAATTTCTAAACTTAGTTGCAACCATACCCATTTGACAAAATTGACATAAAAATTAGTTCATTATACCTATTATTTTTTCTAATCACTTATCATTTATCTTAACTCTGCTAAAACTCTCCATTAATCTTGTCTCGTTCGCGAACAGTGACGAGTGTAATTTTGATTAGATGGGTGTAATTGCAACTAAGTTTTTAAATTTGGGTAAAATAGTTTATTTTGAGAGTTTTGGGTATAATTGCAATTTTTTTAAAAGGTTTGTATTTTATTGGGTCATTGAGGCTTTTAAAATTGCGGTAGTGATGGAAGTTTAGGTGCTTTTGCCCCCTTATGAAGTATGATTTTATGGAAGAAGTTATATGCTTATTCAGGATGTTTTTGGTTGGAGCTTGGTACTTATTTTTTGGATAATGTGTGGCCTCAGCATTTTAATAGAAATACCTGTATGTTGGTACAGAAAGAAGAACATTTTTAAGCTAGCGCAAGGAGAATACATAGCTCCGGAGAAAATTGAGAATGTATATGCTAAATGCAAATTCGTTGCTCAGTGCTTTGTGTATGGTAGGCAGATAGATAAAGTTTTAAATATAACTCTCTCCATCTGCACTGCCTGCTAACTTTATATATGTTTATATTTGTAGGGGACAGCCTGAACTCCTCTTTGGTAGCTGTTGTTTCAGTGGACCAAGACACATTGAAAGCATTGGCTGCTTCTGAAGGCATTAAGGTGGTATATTTTTTAAGAAATTTGAATATAATTGGAAAAAAAAATTGAATTTTTGACATTTTGACTTATTGCCAATTGCATTCAAATCACATTTCTTCATGAAGAAGTATCAGCAGGGGGCTTCTTGGTGGTTAATTTAAAAAACGGCTAGTTCATTAAAGATAATGGCATGCACGGTGCCCTCTCAGAAATGCAGTTAATGCCTAATAATAATACTTGCTAACTCGTTACTTTTAGTGTATCCATTAACCTAATGTCTTGTTGTGAAACCATTATAAAATTTTCTATGATTCATTTATTTATTACCAGGGATATTATAATTATAAGTCAAAACTTTCATATTGTCCTTGTGATCATGCTACCTATCATTTACTTATATTTAATCCTGAAACTTTAAAGTCCAAAACCAATTTGATAAGAAAGGATTGGTGGGAGGCTCAACCCAATTTTTGTCAGGGAGTCCTGGTCTAGAATTTAGTAGTTAATGTGACGATATTTCATTTTATCTGCTTTTCAGCATTGTTTTAGGGTGGAAAATTATCGTTTTTTTTTTCTATGAAGTAAAATTGAAATATATGATCGATTATATAGGGACCATATAGTCACCAGTAACTATTGTACTAATTGTTCTCTGGAAATTTTAGGTGCAGTATGAAAATTTGGAACAACTCTGCAATGATCCAAGAGCAAGAGCTGCTGTCCTTGCAGAGATGGATGCTGTTGGAAGAGAAGCTAAGGTAATGCACTGAATGAAATTATGTTGCAGATAATTGTATTACGTTGCAGATAATTGTAGTTATGCCTTCCTATTCTCTCCGTAAATCCTTCAATGATCAATCAAGATTCTTGCAGCTCCGAGGTTTTGAATTTGCAAAAGCTGTGACTCTAGTGCTGGAACCTTTTACAATGGAAAATGGTCTTCTGACCCCAACATTTAAGGCAAGTTCGGATCTAAAAACCTGTAAGCAGATCAAAACTGTTGAGAAAAATTAACCTGTCTAATTACTTTCAGATTAAGAGACCTCAAGCAAAGGCATACTTCGAGAATGCAATAACAAAAATGTATGCGGAATTGTCTACATCTGATCCCTCCCCTAAAGGGAAGTTGTGAAGAAGTCCAACGAAAGCTTCAAAAAGTAGAATGAGGCTAAGCATTTCACAGCATCTTTCCATAACAATAAGATCAAGATATCCATATATGACACAGAAAGGACCTAGAGCTGTCTTCATTGTTGGAAATTCTGCATTCTGCATTCTGCAATCTGCTCCGACTTTTCTTTTCCCCTCCTCTCATTCTCTTAAATAGAATTATAGGAAAATCAGATTATTTTGTACTTCTGTTCCTCAACCCCCATGATACATATAATTCTGTTTCCAAAAAATAAATAGGAAAAGGCCATAAGTGTACAGATGATGAGTTTGGATGTGGCAAGGCACTGCCATTGACCACATTCTTCTCATTGTGCTGTTGAAGTCAACCCGCCCTGCAAGTTACATATGGACATCAGATGTTACAAACTTACAATGTATCATTTGAGTAGAGTTATTCCAGTTTTGATGACTATGTACTTATTTACTGATGAATCGATCCAACAGAGACTGGCACACAGGGCTACCTGCCAGTCTCGTGAGTGATGTTTCCAGTATATTATGGCAAGAATTTTCTATGTTATTTACTTTTTTTTTTTGAGAAAATAGGTTAATTACTCTTAAATTCTCTCTCTTTATCAGAGCAATGCATCGATTAGTAAAAAACCAACATGGTCAGTCATTGAATTAATAATCTAATGATCAAATTATTGTCTTATAATGCAAAAATTAAAATTTAATATACAAAATTATTCCAAAGTTAGTTACCTATGGCAAGCTTGACCTTAGGTTCTAACTATTAGAGGGGACCAAATTTGTTAGTTAGGTACACGATCCTGGTCATTGGAACAAAAGAACTTTACGTTGGTTGGCGCCTAGAAATATTCTTCTGTCGCCGGTACATTGCATGAAAACCTGCAGCAAACCCAATTGTACTCGCAGCAAGATGAGATAGCGAGACGGATAATGATTTGTGATGAAAATTGTAAATCACAACATGTACCTTAAAAATTTTGTTACTTTTAAAATTTTTGTCGGCTCATAAACTGTCAACTTATATCTAATCATGTATTTCTTCTGTCTACAAATATTTTTTTATTATTTTAAGTCACATTATATATTTTTTTTATAAATCAAATAATATATTATAAAATGTTAAGAAATATTAAAAAATTAAGATATATTTAATAATTACATAAATATTAATTGAATATTACTTTTTATTAATAATTATTAAATTAAATATTAGTTAAATTATTATTCTTAAAATATTTTCTATTTTCTTTCTCTAATTTTTTTTTTTAATAATTTAGATCTATTTTACAACTAATTATATTTGAATATTCGTATAAATTTATAAAATTATTAGAAGTAGAAAAATATTATTATAAAATAAAAATATAATAAAATATTTTTTTTTAAAAAATAATCTTAATTTTGTGGTTGTGAAATTAAGAGAAAAATTCTTTCTTATGCTATAAATAAAAATGATCTTCATTCACTTGCTATATATATATTAATAAAAAGTAATATTCAATTGATAATTATTAATAAAAAGTAATATTTAATTTGATATTAAATATTTATTATTATCTTTTTATTTTATTTTATATAATAAAATTCTTATATCATGTTGAACTTTCTTAAAATTGCTACAATTATATGTCAATTTTTTTTTTTTTTAGATTATAAGAATACAATTATCATATAAGATAAATTAACAAATTTTCAAGTTGGAAATGTCATGTAAAATGATGTCATGGACAAAAAATAAATATACCTCATAAATGTTTAATGAAAAATATTAAAATATAATAATATTACAAGTGACATTTTAACTAGTTAATATATAATATTATATCCAATTAATATTTGATATTTATATTCATTTAATACATTATTAGCGCTTGTGACGAGTTTGGAATTGGATTCCCAAAATTTCAGATGCATGCAATTTTTAGCAGTGAAAGAAATGGGTGAATTAGAAAAGCCAAGTGAAATAGAATGTTTACATAATTTATTTTGGCAAATTGATTAGGACGGAAGCTTGGGCGTGAAGAGGAAGTGGCGTAGCCAAGGCGGCAAAAAAAAAAAAAAACCATGAAAAATGATTCCCAACTAAAAGTTATTTTATTTGGTGGAAAATGAAAGTGGTGGAGCATTGGTCATTTCTCACTTCTTGTGGCCTACCTTTCTCTGCCCATATGTTAGGTCAAACAGCATTAATTATTTATTTTAATTAAATTAAATTAATATTATAAAGTCCAAGCAGGTCACGTGTACAAAAAAAAAATGCTTTGCTTAAGGTTGATCCGAGGGACAATACATTCCCTGTTTTATTCTCCCATCGATCGCTGAAACTGATCTGTGTATTCCTGCTTTCAAATGCTACAGAGTCTACTGTGAATTCCGATTTCATGCAAATTAGGGTTTGATTTGAGAGATCGATTGAAAATGTTATCGAATCATCTACAAGATGGATTCGAGACTGCTAAGCTTTTATGGTCTAGGATACCGAATTCAGAGGACGGTCAGCTCGAGGGACATGGTCTCTTGAGCACCAGCGATATAAGCACTGCCGAGAGTCTTGACTACGAAGTTATTGAGAATTACGCCTACCGAGAAGAGCAGGTTCGTGTTTCTGCTGTTCTAGGCTTCCATTTTTGTTAAATTATCCTCTTTCTAATCGTTTATTTGTCCTGATTTGTTGTTTGAGGATCTGCAGGCGCAGAGAGGGAAGCTTTTTGTTGGATATTATGTGGTAGTGAAGTGGTTATTTGCTTTGCTCATTGGCATTGGTATTTTTTTTTTACATTTTGGCTTTGAATTCAAGTTTATTGATTATGAAAACTTGTCTCAGTTTTGTCTTATTACTTATTTTATTGATTATAAATATATGATATAGTCATCATTTGCTAAGGTTGTTCACTCAGTTCAGTTACCTTGATCAGCTGTGTTCTTTGTGCTTTGTGTTCTATTCATATTTAGAAGTGAATATTTATAATTAAGGGACGAATTTGATGAAATTTATTTGTTGCGCAGTGAATGGGGCTATCTTTAGGATTATTTTCTTAGAAATGGCTGTGGCATAAACTTTACCACTTGAGCTTGTAGATTAGGGGAAAAAATTATATAGAATTATAAGGTTTAAGTGTACTTTTTACATGCAGTACCCGTAATATTATTTGTTCCAGAAAATTAGATTAATGGTCTATGCTTTCCAGACAAGGTTTTTCACTACAAAAGTTCCAGGAATAAGGCTGAACAAAGGATTTATTATTTTGTAATTTTCAGCAATTAATTTAGTGATACATCTGATATCTCTTTTTTTCTCTTTTATTATTGCTTTCAGGTACTGGATTAGCTGCAGTTTTTATTAATCTATCTGTTGAGAACTTCGCTGGCTGGAAATTTTCGCTCACTTTTTCTATAATACAAAAATCATATTTTGCTGGCTTCATAGTATATGTATTAATTAACCTAGCTTTAGTATATTCGTCTGTATATATCATCACACAATTTGCACCTGCCGCAGCAGGATCTGGTATTCCTGAAATTAAAGGTTATCTGAATGGTAAGCTGGAGTGCTCAATTAGCTTGTATTATTGTTACTAGTCAATGAGCTGTTCCAGTTGTTATTCCATAGAAGGCTGATTGACATTAAATGTGCAGGAATTGATGTTCCCGGTATTCTACTTTTCAGAACCTTGATTGGAAAGGTTTAATGGCACTTCATATCATAGATTTTCTTTTTTGACATTTTCATATTATATGCATTTCAATCACATTTTTCTCTTTTGAATTTTATAGATATTTGGAAGCATTGGTTCTGTGGGAGGTGGGCTTGCTTTAGGCAAAGAAGGTCCTCTTGTTCATACTGGTGCTTGTATTGCTTCTTTGCTTGGTCAGGTATGAATTCACTGCTTGGGGTTTATTTTGTAGTGGAATTAAAATGTACAATTGAGCAAATTTTAGTTTTTTCCGCAATAAATTAAGTTTCTCTTGTCAATTTAGGGTGGATCCGCCAAATATCATCTAAATTCCAGGTGGCTACAAGTTTTCAAGAGCGATCGTGATCACCGTGATCTTGTGAGTAACTTATCCGTTCCATGTAGTTAAGCTTTTTGTGGTGGGAGATCGCTTCTTATGGATCCGTTTGCTTGTTATTAGTTCTCCTTTGGCGGCCTTTTTAGTTGCCAAGTTGATTGTGTATATACCATTTTATTATGGTTTTTCCATTTTTCTAAGAATAAAGCTGGCTCACCTCTTTATTGTGCTCATTTTTTCATTCATCTAATTTTTTGAAAAGGTGACCTGTGGATGTGCAGCTGGAGTTGCGGCTGCTTTTAGAGCTCCAGTTGGTGGTGTATTGTTTGCATTAGAAGAGGTTACATCTTGGTAATACAATTTGATTCTTCATTATTTAGTTAATATATACTTTGGTGAAAAGTGCCAAAGGAAAAAAATAATTGATTTATGTTGATAGCTTCACATTTATAATTGTGCAAGTAAGATTTATGTGCCATTTCCATTCATTGTATATGTGTAGTGCCAATGTGTTGTATGCATTTCTGTATCTTTAATTTTTGAAAATTTGGTCAGTCTGCCTATATTAGTATCTCGACAGTTTGAATACCTCTTACATTTGTTTCTGTTTTGCTCTGCAAGGTGGAAGAGTCAACTTATGTGGCGTGTCTTTTTTACTTCCGCTATTGTGGCTGTGGTTGTGCGTACTGCAATGGTATGGTGCAAGAGTGGAAAGTGTGGGCATTTTGGCTCAGGCGGCTTCGTAATATGGGACATATCCGAGTTGAGATCTAGAACTTTCTCTTTTTTATATTTATCCCTATGTGAGCTTTTAACGGCTGTCTAAGTCCTATCTGTTATTATTTTTTCTGAACAGTGGCCAAGAAGACTACTCTTTTGGGGAATTACTTCCAATGGCTGTCATTGGAATTATTGGTGGTCTACTTGGTGAGTCACCATACCATACCATACCATTGTTTTCCTCCTTTCTCTTTAATTACATGATATGTTTTACTGGTTTAATTTCTTATCTCTTGAATTTTCAGGAGCTTTATTTAACCAGCTCACACTTTACATAACCCATTGGCGCCGAAATTACTTGCACAAGAAAGGGAACCGAGTGAAGGTAAAATTTTAGGATAATCATGGGTACCTGTATTTTTTTTCCCCTGCTCATATGTATGTTGGTCCTTTTGATTGTTCACTGTTATCTCAAACTTTACTTTCTACTCCAACAATGGTAACATTGCTACAGATTATTGAAGCATGTCTCATCTCCGTGGTAACATCTGCTATTTCTTTTGGATTACCACTTCTAAGAAAATGCAGTCCATGCCCTGAATCAGATTCTGATACTGATATTGAGTGCCCAAGACCTCCAGGAATGTATGGGAATTATGTAAATGTAAGATCTGGCCTTTAAATTCACTTGTCTTTTTCTTTACGGAGATTTCATGTTACATCAGGAGATTCTTATTTGATTTTATGGCTTGCAGTTTTTCTGTGGCAAGAACAATGAGTACAATGATCTTGCGACAATTTTTTTTAATACTCAGGTATCATAACATCCTTCTTCTTGTTTTACGCTCAGGTTTCCCATGTCGTTTCCGCTGTTTTCATTCTAATGCAGTTATAATGTCATTACAGGATGATGCCATAAGGAATCTGTTTAGTGCAAAGACGATCCATGAGTTCAGTGCCCAGAGTTTATTGACATTTCTGGTAGTATATTTTTCTTCTTAATTTTCACATGAGAAGGCTAGTCTTATCTTATTTGTGATTTTTGTTAAATTGGTGTTGATTCTCAAGTCTTCTGCCAGGATTGAGCCCTGTTCTGTTTCTTTATGTTTGAATTTGGAATTTGGAAATTAATTACTGGGATCCCAGTAAACTCTCGTTTATGCTCTAGGTAGATTGGAATCAGAAGAGGGGATTTGTGTTGCCAGTAAATCTGGTGGTTTTGTTATTATTTTTATGTTTTGCTTTTCTCAAGAAAATATACTAATTTATGCTCTCCACTACTTTAGTACAGAAGTTGAACTTTCTTTCTCATATTCATCGCTGTTCTGTACTTTTTAATCATCTAAAGTCAATCCTATTTTGTTTACATTATCTTCTTCCCTACTGATTCATTTGATTGTCGCTACCCTTCTAGTTATCATGTTATCGAACTTTTCTTCAGTTTCAATATGTTGTATAAAGTGACAAAAGGGAGTTTATGATCATATTTGTGCAATTCCTTATAATGTTTTCAGGTCATGTTCTATACCCTAGCTGTGGTGACTTTTGGCACGGCAGTTCCCGCTGGTCAGTTTGTTCCTGGAATAATGATAGGCTCAACATATGGACGACTTGTTGGCATGTTTGTTGTTAAATTTTACAACAAGCCCAACATTGAGGAGGGAACGTGAGTCTTTTGCTTTGGTTCTGTGAAATTTCCAACAGTAACACGTGTATGTCATTGGTGGTAATTAGCACTCATTTTCTTTGCACTCTCAGAAGCTTTGCTTCTGTGCTGGCTAATTAACAATGACTAAAAAGTTGGTTTCCATTTTTTTATTATGGTGCATTTAACAATTTTTGAGTCTTACATTTTGTCCCTTTATTTATTTATTACCCAGTGTTCCTTGCTTAATATGACTATTAGACCTTTTTCTCCTAGCCATGAGTCACTGTGCTTGGATACTGTTCTCTTCTTTCTGAAGTATGCTGTATGCGTCCTTGTTGATTTTAGATATGCTTTGTTGGGTGCTGCTTCTTTCCTTGGTGGCTCTATGCGAATGACAGTCTCATTATGTGTCATAATGGTTGAGATCACAAACAACTTGAAACTTCTACCTCTAATCATGCTTGTTCTCCTTATATCAAAGGTATGCTTTTGAATTGCTTTGTGTATTTCTTGATCGATGATCTGAAATTAATATGAACTTTCCTCACTACAGGCTGTTGGCGATGCTTTTAATGAAGGTCTATATGAAGTACAGGCCCGATTGAGAGGCATTCCTTTATTAGAGTCTAGGCCCAAGTACCAGATGAGAAAAATGACAGCAAGAGAAGCTTGTGGAAATCAGAAGGTTATTTTTATTCAAATGCTTCTCATTTCTGTCTGCCTTTCTCAGGGTGGTTGTTTTGGATACCATGATGAATATGTGACATGAACACATTCTGTGTGTATATTCTGATTGCTATTGATCTGAGCAATTGAAATTTGAACTCTTTCAAGCCAATCCATGCTTGGTCATGGCTTTCTTAATTCTTCTCCCTTTTTTGTGCTGCACACCATCTTCAACCCATTGATTGGTTTTATCTTCGATCATTTGAAGGTTGTCTCCTTCCCTCGTGTTGCTAAGGTTGCAGATGTAGTTTCTATTTTGCGGAGCAATAAACACAATGGCTTTCCTGTAAGCTTTGTTTCTTTCTTTGTCATTTTCTGTTTATACTTATGATTTCTAAACTATATGCTAATATTTTACTGCACATAGGTAATTGATCACACAAGAAATGGAGAAACCCTTGTGATTGGACTTGTACTTCGCTGGTAGAACTCTTAATTCACTTTTGATTTTTATTATTTCATTTGTTAGAAGCAGAGACTATGTATTGTATTAGCTGAACAAGCTAATTTTAATTTTCAATTTACTTGGCAGTCATTTGCTAGTGCTTCTTCAGTCTAAGGTAGATTTTCAACAAAGTCCTTTGCCCTGGGATCCAAGAGGCGCTTCCAGGACAATCAGGTAACAGGAGGCTGAATATTGGTTGATCTTAGTTTTATTTGATTTTTCGAGATTCACTTGCTCAAGATAGTGGATTCTCTCTCAGGCACAATCTTAGTGAATTTGTGAAACCTGTTTCCAGTAGAGGAATTTCTATAGATGATATTCATCTGAGTTCAGATGACCTGGAAATGTACATAGATCTTGCCCCATTTTTGAATCCTTCTCCATATGTTGTCCCTGAGGATATGTCTTTAACGAAGGTGAATGACTTTTTCCTATTTTTACGAGTTTATTGTTTTGCATATGTGGTTTGTGCATCTCCCAGTTTATATGATATGTTTTGCCAATGGCATAGGTATATAATCTTTTCCGCCAGCTAGGATTGAGACATTTATTTGTTGTCCCTCGTGCTTCACGTGTGATTGGCTTGATTACCAGAAAGGACTTGCTTATTGAGGTAGGTTAATTGCATTAGATATTTCTACATTTTAATTTTCTTAGGACAGTTTAGTGATTGCCCTTGATATTTTGTATTGTAGGACAATGAAGATTCAGCTAGTACAGAGCTCCAATCAACTAGTGTAAGGTCTCTATGCTGCTTTACTCGTGGTGTCTGTTTACTGTAATTTATATGCATCAGAGAAGTTCCGAATTTTATTCAAGACAAGCTAAGTTATTGTTTGCTTGGGATCCTCACAATTCAAATGATTGTAAATAATGATCATGTTTCTTGAAAGTTCCCAGTCTTTGTGGATCATCTGTGCTGTCAAGCACATTGGTGTGAACTAGACCCTTAATTCATGGTTGTATAATGCTGCCCGGATTAGGTGTTTGCCTGTTAGACAACAAGAAAAGTATTCTTTTGTTCACGAAATGGATATACTAAGTGATCTACACTATTAGGTATTTTTGGCTTTTTTCTTAGTGCCTTATTATTTTGTGTGTAGCCAGTTAAAGAAATTATAGAAAGCCATTTGGCTATTAGTTTAGTGGTTGAATGTCCACTTAATAGTGCAGGAGGTCAAGAGTTCAAACATTGGCAACCCGCCTCCTTTTTAAGAATTTCCAGTATACCAAAAAATAAGTTGATATCGAAAAAATTATTAATATTTTGACTAGTCTAACCTTATTTTCTTGTGCATTCATTTTATAAAATCCAATTTATCTGCTTATTGTTTGAGTAACTACATATGCTTTTGTTCAAGTTAAATTTCAGTGTGGACATCGTGATAACCCAACATTAGTCATGTTTTGTGCACTGTAGTACTTGCTGATTTTACGACTAGTTCTATAAAAGTAAATGCTGTATAACTATAAATATGTTGCTTTACTGCTGCATTGATTGGTATATATATTTTCAACTTCTTTTGATCTTCTCTTTGAGTATTTGGTGGCAGTTCTCGTCATTTAGATGAAAGGATATTCGCTCGGAATATAGTAGTGGAGCGCCCACTTCTCAAAGGTCTTTTGGTTGAAGATCATGTGTCTGGTTGAAATCACCTTCCAAGCTTTCCACTTTGGATTGCATTACTGGCTGGTACTGCTGACCAATTGTGCCTTGATGACCAATTCTTTGTGCTCACTCTTATTTTTTTCCCCACAACAAATTATTTATAATTTTGATCTCCATAAACCATCCTATGTTGTAGCCCTTTCGGGTTTGATATTGTTCATTACTTGCTGTCCCCTTTCATGCAGGGGTTATAAACCACACCTGTCTGATATTTTTGTACTTTTACTGATATGGTAAAAAAAAATGCAAATGAAGGCAAAAGAAATTTTGTTAGAACGGACAATTGCTTGCCAATTCAAAGACCAGAGTGAGCGGTGCATTGTAAATGTACTTCTATTGAAAAATGATAGCAATTTCTTTGGTTTAATGCATGCAATTGAATAACATCATTGTAATTAATGTGATTACGCTAAACCAGAGAATTGTAATCCAGGTTGTTTGAAAATTGGTTTCTTGATTTTGATTGAGAACACATCCTGTCCTTTCGTTGTAATTGCCTAAGTAGCGGAATTGTAGATATGATCCTAAATTGATCCACAGCCGGCAGGTCTTGGATTGGTCACTGGTGTCCATAAAGAGCGGTACTAACTACTAATAAAAATAATAATATAAACTCTTAATTTAAATTGACCTGTAATCAATGGGTAAAATTCAATAGGCATATACATGATCACTGTAATCAATGGGTAAAACTCAATAGGCATGTACATGATCATGTTTGTAATAAAGTTGAAATGGTCCTGATCTTAATATATTTTTTGAAATAGTAGAAGTGTTTATAGTTTTTATATGAAAAGTTCCACATAAACCTGCTGTCATATGCACAGAAGTGACCTACGAACTAGAGATGAATGAATTTAATAAAAACTCCGAAAAAAATATTATAACCCTATGAGCTAGGGATATGACAAGTATGTAAAAGGGATAAAAATAAAATAAAAGAAAATGCTACAACATCAGCATTCAGCAATATATGTAATTATCCTATTGCAAGTTTATACAAACATTTACTAATGATAGGTAATCTGCATACCCTGAAATTTTTTTCTTCCTGTCAAATGAAAATAATCCCCTCATATTACATAACATCTTATACAAGAAGTGGACATTAAATTACAAGTGAAATTTAATTTTCTAGGCAACTATGCCACATATTTAATTACTTTGTTTACTTAGTTATAAGTTACATTTTTTTATTAACTTCAATGACAATTTATTTGACATGGGAAAGATAAGGTGTATTGAATCTATATATGAGCTTCATTTAGTGTACCAATTAAACTATTCCAAATGGTCTCTGGTTCTCTAAATCTACAATGTGATACTTGTTTATTCATGCTGAAATTCTCCCTAAAAAAAATGATAAATAGATCTTAGGAAAAGAAAGAAAAAAAATTTAGTCAAATGATTAAAAGCACAAGGACAGAATACCTATGCTCTCCTAAGCATACGCTCTGTCTAGTATTCGCTGTTTTTAAGTTTCTAATTTAGACAATTCACTATGTATATGAACCCCCTCTACTTCCACAATATGCAATAAAACTCTTAACTCCTTTTGCTTTCTTTGCTTTGTTCTTTAATTCCCTATACTTTTCTAACTATTTCTCGTCTAATCCTCTCTTAATTACTTTCTGTAATCTTCTTATACTGCAAAAAAAAAAAGGTTTCTTGGAGGTATTTAGTAAGGTAATTAAACATGCCAGCGGTAGTTATTTCCAGCCATGGCGACACGCCAGCTTATGAAGGAAGAATAACATTTACAGTTATCATATGTGTGATGATTGCAGCTTGTGGTGGCCTAATGTTTGGCTATGACATTGGAGTTTCAGGTACTTTATGTTATAATATAATGTTCTTATAAAATTTTGTATCTGATAGCAATTAATAAGTAATTAATTATTTTCTTGAATACAATTTTCAGGTGGGGTTACATCCATGGATGACTTCTTGGAAAAATTCTTTCCTTCAGTTTATGAAAGAAAGAAACACGCACATGAGAACAATTACTGCAAATATGACAATCAATATCTCCAATTGTTCACATCTTCCTTGTACATTGCTGCTCTTTTTGCCAGCTTTCTGGCTTCAAGAGCCTGCTCTGTTTTTGGCAGAAAACCCACCATGCAATTTGCTTCTTTTTTCTTCATAGCAGGTGTTGTTTTAAGTGCCTTAGGAGTAAATATCGAAATGGTAATCATTGGCAGGGTTTTCCTTGGCTTTGGTGTTGGATTTGCAAATCAAGTAAGAAACTTTCTTCTAATTTTTTTCCCTGTTTCTTGAAAATTGTACACTAATAATGAAATTACCCCTCTGTTTTCACAGGCAGTGCCCCTGTTTCTATCAGAGTTAGCACCAGCCAAGATTCGTGGAGCACTTAACATTTGTTTCCAACTCTTTATAACAATTGGAATCTTGATTGCCAACGTTGTCAATTACTTCACAGGCGAAGTTCACCCACATGGATTTAGAATTTCACTTGGAATTGCTGGTATACCAGCCTTAATGCTTGGTTTAGGTTCATTAGCCATTGTAGAAACTCCAACAAGCCTTATTGAACGCGACAGAGTAGAAGAAGGAAGAGCAGTACTAAAGAAAATCAGGGGAATTGACAATGTGGATCTGGAATTTGATTCTATAGTACATGCTTGTGAAATTGCTAAGCAAGTAACTGACCCATATAGTAAACTCATGAAAAGAGAAAGCAGACCACCACTAGTCATTGCAATTATGTTACAAATTTTCCAGCAATTCACAGGAATCAATGCAATTATGTTCTATGCTCCTGTTCTGTTTCAGACAGTTGGGTTTGGTAACGATGCATCTCTGCTTTCATCTGTGGTAACAGGAACAGTTAATGTTCTCTGCACTATAGTTTCAGTAGTGGCAGTGGATAGAGCTGGGAGGAGAATTTTGTTACTAGAGTCTTGTGTACAAATGCTTTTGACACAAATTATAATTGGAGCTATACTAATGAAGGATTTGAAAACAACTGGAGAATTACCAAGTTCCGAAGCAGTAATTGTGGTGATTATGGTTTGCGTGTTTGTTGCTGGATTTGCTTGGTCATGGGGGCCATTGGGTTGGTTAATTCCAAGTGAAACTTTCCCTCTTGAGACTAGAACAGCAGGGTATTCTTTTGCTGTTAGTTCTAATATGCTCTGTACTTTTATCATAGCACAAGCTTTCTTGTCAATGCTATGCAAAATGCAAGCTGGAATTTTCTTCTTCTTTGCTGCTTGGATTGTGACAATGATGTTATTTGCTTTCTTTTTCGTTCCTGAAACTAAAGGTGTTGCCATTGATGACATGGTTGATAGAGTTTGGAAGCAGCATTGGTTCTGGAATAGGTTCTTTGATGGTGAAGAAGATGATACTGTCAAGAAACCACCTAAGATGATTCATCCACATATGACTTAGAAACAAAATTAAAAGAAAGGGTTTTATTTTTCTTTTAATTTTGATTCAGAATTTCAAAACCTGAGAATTTCAATAAATTTAGTCTCAGGTCTCTTTTGAGGGTGGCAAACATCAATCCTTTTGTTTGTTTTTTTGCTGTTCAAGGAAAAGAAAAAAAAAAAAAAGACAATGAATAAGGGAATCTTTAGTCTTGCTTTGCTTTGTCAATTGTGAGTGATTAAGGCCAAACAATTGATGAATAATATACCCCATAGCTCACCAGCTTTCAGCTAATTTTGTACATTAGAAATTCATTAGGAGGATTATCCTCCTAAGGTCTCGAGTTTGAATTATGACTGACAGAACAATGAGTTTATTAAAGGGGAGAGCTGCCCCTATTGTGCAGCTCATTTGATTCATTTGATGATCCAATAACTAAAAGGAGAAAAAGAAATTGCAGTGTACCATCTCTTGATTATTTATTTATTTTTTTCTCAATATTACTAAATTACTATTGCTTTACTTTCCTTGCCTTCATAGTTTTCATATGCAATGAGAAAAAACTACTGCATAATTTAATGTATATTTCTAAAATATTACTGAGACGATATTACCAATATTAAAATAATTTTATCATTTTGATGTTTGAAATGTAATTGTTTTTTAATCAATGTCTTTAAATTTAGCACGTTTAAATATAGTATAGGGATAAATCTATATATAACCTAACTAATAGAATCAGGTTAATTCTCCTCACTAGTGATGAAAAATAAAAAACACACACAAACATCACCATTATTTAAACTTGATCCCTTTCCAGCATACACAAAATTCCACATCACAATGAGTTGATTCACACTTGTAAATGTGGTGTAATCCAATTTCGATGTAATGAATTTTTTCTAAAATTTTTAGGATTCTTTCATAAACATTAAGATTCTCTGCAAAGGAAACAATTAGTAATTAATGTAACAAATTAAAACGGGATATTAGGATTAGGATAAGTATTAATCAAAGAAAAGAATAATAAAAGAGACAAAAAAAAATTAATTTATTAAAATCCAAAATTAGTGGGAAAAAAATCCAATTCCGAATAGGAAGAAGAAAAATCTTGACATATATGTCTGTGAGGAAGTGAAGAACCCATTACATATAGAGATTGTTTTTTCTTAATTTTGTAATACAGAACTAGTTAGCTATAGAGAAGAAATTAAAGGAATAAAAGATGGCAGATATAGAGATTGGTGATAGTGGGAATTTTCCATGGAAGATGAATGTTTATGTTGTTGTTTGTTGGATTCTTGCTGCCTTTGGTGGTTTAATGTTCGGTTACGATATTGGAATTTCAGGTTCTTAATTAATTTCCTCTTTTTTCTTTCATGTTTCAATTCATTTGTTTTTGCTTAATTTCATTAGTCTTTTTTACTATCAATTTACTGTAACCAAAACTTACTTTGACTTGTTACTGGAATTTTATTTATTCTTCTCTCCTTGTTATTTTTTCATTTCTTTTATTTTTATTCTCATATCAAACATACTATTAGTTAGAGTAGCTATCGAATACAGAACGGTTTCAACGGAAAGATTTGAACAATTTTTTTTTTTAGAAAACAGAAAATCATATGAATTTGGTTTATATATATATAATTTTTATTAGTTTATACTCAAGTTTCATTAGTTTTAATAGCTTGAACCTCTTAAAGTCAGAGTTGATTTGTAAATTTTATTAGTTTTGATAGAATTTGATTTTAAATATTACCAATTCTGAAATTAAAAATATATTATTTATACCAAACGTAAAAGTCTAAATTTGCAAATAAAATTTTATGAAAATTATTTATACCAAATAAGTTATGATGTTGATCAAAGTTTTTAATTATCATACCAAATTAGTTACTGCATTGGAGGAAAAAAAAATTATTGATTTAATTTCTAGGGGTTGTTTTTGGCAAGTTTAGATAATTCTTTTCAATTTTTTACATAATAAGGCACATAGATGCACAAAGTCGATGAGCTGGATTGGACAATGTTTTTTTTTTTTTTTTTTTATATTCTATATTCTGAGTTCTAAATCTCTGAAATGATAGTTGTTGTGTGTTGATCTCAGGTGGAGTGACAGCCATGGATGATTTTTTGATAAAATTCTTTCCTTATGTCTATGAAAGAAAAATTCATGCTAGAGAAGATAATTACTGCAAATATGACGATCAATATCTTCAGCTTTTCACATCTTCACTCTACCTTGCTGCTCTTTTTTCAAGCTTCATTGCATCCAAATTCTGCACAAAATTTGGTCGAAAACCCACAATTTTACTTGCATCAATATTTTTCCTATCTGGAGCTGCTCTAAGCTCTGGTGCTCAAAACCTCTGGATGTTGATTCTTGGCAGGATTCTCCTTGGTTTTGGTGTAGGATTTGGCAATGAGGTAACAAAACATAGTTTTTCCGATTATTGTATAAATTTCTTTCGACCCCATAAATTCATTAATCTCTGGAAAATTTTTGCAGGCGGTTCCTTTGTTCCTATCAGAGATAGCACCAGTGCAGCATCGTGGAGCTGTGAATATTTTGTTTCAGCTTTTTGTCACCATAGGAATCTTGATTGCTAATCTTGTCAACTATGCTACTTCAAAATCGCATCCTAATGGATGGAGAATCTCCCTGGGTCTTGCAGGCGTACCAGGTATGCTCCTATTTATAGGCTCCATAATCATTACTGAGACGCCAGCAAGTTTAATCGAACATGGAAAAGAAAGTGATGGGCTAAAAGCATTGAAGAAAGTTAGAGGAGTTGACAATGTTGAAGCTGAGTTCAAGCAAATTGAAGCAGCCTGTGAGGTAGCCAAGCAAATCAAGAATCCATTCAAGAATCTGATTAGAAAGTCCAGCATTCCCCCCCTAATTATAGGGGTGTTAATGCAAATTTTTCAGCAATTTACAGGAATCAATGCTATAATGTTTTATGCCCCTGTTCTATTCCAGACAATGGGTTTTAAGAATGATGCATCTCTTTTGTCTTCTGTAATCACTGGAGTGGTGAATGTGGTTAGTACTTTAGTTTCAATTTATGCTGTAGATAAGATTGGAAGAAGAAAATTGCTGCTTCAAGCCTGTGTGCAGATGTTTGTTAGTCAGGTATATACATCTCTAAATCTGTTGTTCTTTAATTACACTAAATTATTTTCTTTTTTAAAATTATTATTTTTTTTTAGATTAGAATCTAATTGCAGGTTCCAACTCCAATACAATTGAATTAAAATTGATTAGAAATTACTTGTTATTTTAGCTCCATTTTATTGAGTTGTTGAGATGCAGGTTGCAATTGGACTTATTTTGCAACTGAAATTGTCAGCTACAGGCACTCTTTCACGTTCACTAGCAGGTTTTGTAGTTTTCTTAGTGTGCTTGTATGTTATGTCGTTTGCGTGGTCATGGGGTCCTCTTGGCTGGTTGATTCCAAGTGAAACATTCCCTCTAGAGACCAGAACCGCAGGTTTTGCTTTTGCAGTTAGCTCAAACATGCTCTGCACTTTCCTAATAGCTCAGGCATTCTTATCGATGCTATGTAGTATGCGTGCTGCTATATTTTTCTTCTTTGCCGGTTGGATTGTTATCATGGGGATGTTTGTGTGGAAACTGCTGCCAGAGACTAAGAATGTTCCAATTGATCTCATGGTTGAAAATGTCTGGAAGAAGCATCCTATCTGGAGAAAATTCATGGACTGAGAGATGATAATAATAGCAGTAGTAAAAAGGGTGAATAATTCAAGGTCAAACAATTTATTACCAAGTACTACTTTTACCAATTGTAGTTGTTATTAATTAAGGAATTTTATGTTTTTTATTTCATGTCTGTTGAAATGCATGTTTATTTTACTTTATTTGATGGGATGTTAAAATTGTTAAAAACATGAATACAATATGAAACATGTTCTATGAAATGCTGACAGAGAATATAAAATTTTTAAATGGTTCCTTTTATCAGGACCAATGCATACATTTAAACAAAAATTCTAATTCTAATTAATACAATTATTGTATTATAACACGTATAATATAACACGTACTGATTGACCCAACTCATAATAGAACACTCGAAAAGTTTCAAGCAAAACTGAACACAAAAGTTCCCAAAATAGCCATTGCCAAAGCAAGCATAGAAATCAAAGGCTTGATGAACATGGCATCATTGGAGGAAGGGCCTGGTACTCTGGCAGCAGGAACTGGAGAAGACAGTGTGGCAGAACTATTAGAAGCAGGAGATGGAGAAATTTCTTCGTGATTTCGAGGAACATTAATGTCAACTTTCTGGCCAGAAGCGCAATGGCCAGGTACCCCACAGAAAAAGAAGTGGTGGCCTGGAGTTTTAATTGTGATTGAATCATTGCCTGTAGTATAGGTCGCCAATGGGACAGAGGCATTACATGCCTTGTACATGGCGTGTGTTACTCTCATTACATTGTGAAATTGAGAGTTGTACTCGAAAACTGATCATTTACAAACAAACAAAGATTAGCAAGTAGTTGGCCTTTTTTTTTTTATTTGAGATCCAACCAAAAAAAATCCTAAGAATATTACAAGATTATTAACCAAAATAAAATTGACGAAAATTATCTTCACAAACATCATTAGGAGGTCCGTGCCGACAATTTCATGCGAACAAACACAATCAATGAGCATGCTTGTAATAGGACAATGGTAACTACATGGTGGGTGTGGCCTTTTTTGCTCAAACCTATCATTCACTAAACCATGCCACAACAATTGACAGGTATATATATATATATATATATACTTGTGTGGGCCATTATTATGTATTAAAAACACAATGGCCCACCAAATCATCATTAGATAACAGAACAGACCACCTTAATTTAACAATTGCTTATATTGCTTAGGGAATTGCTATGGTGACTTCAAGTAATGATTTGACACTTGGTGGATCAAAATGTAACCCACGTGCCAACAATATTTATACGTGTCAGTGTTGTCATCCACACTGTCTCCCAACTTTCTATTGTGCAAATCCAATGTTTGTCTGGAACTGGGAAATAGCTTCATCTCATAACACTAGTTTTGGTTTTGTACGGTTGTTGGAGCATTGCTAATTTGAATTTTTGAATTAGCAAGTTCGAAGAGGTTGTGAATTCAAATCCAGTTAAAAGTTTAACTAAAAATAAATAAATAAAATTGCAGCAAATATTGAACAGACAGATCTAGAGAAGAGTTTTATCAAGAATTACAAAACCCAGAAACAAAGATCTAAGAGAACATTAAGGCTACATTATCAAAACAAATTAAAAACGAGAAACCCAGATTAAATTCCTTATACAAAGTGAAAAATGATTACAAGAAAGGTAAAAAAGGGATTAATTCTTACCAATAACATCACCTACTTGGAAAGTTTTAGTAGCTGCCCACTGTTTGTAGTCAATATTACCAATGGTGGTCCAACCAGCAGAATCCCCAACCTTGTATACAACAGCATCGATCACCTGAGACATTAATGATATTATCAATAGCATTAGCAGAATCAGAGCTCTCTTCACCAATTCCATGTCTGTCCAACACTGAATGGGGGGGGTTTTGGGACTGAGAACTGAAGAGTTGTTTTCTGGTTGAAGCGTTTATAAATCTTTTGGACTTACATATAATGGGTTTGGTCGCTGGGACATCATCAAAATTTATTTTAATTGAATAATTTGGTCCCCCTACTTTTTCATATATGTAATTTATGAACACAGTTTGTATGAAATTAAGAAAAGGGTCCTGTTTACTAACGTGACTGATAATTTTTTTTTCTTTTTTTTTTTTAAATAGTGGAAAAAAAATAGAATATAAATTTATTATCCATATGGTATAGATATTTATTATTAAATTATGAATTTATGTAGGATAAATGAATTTTTTATAAAATTTTATTAAATTTATTTACTCCATTTATTTTAAAATATTTATCATTTTAGAGATTTTTTTAACTCATTTTAATATTTCAAGAATGTATATATTATTATTTTTTTCAATTTACTCCCTTTTTATTTTTTTATTAAATATTTACAATAATTACTTTTATTTCTTCATATTAAAATAAAAAAATTTATTTTTTTATCTTATAATTGTAATTTAAAAAATTTTTATTTTATATATCAAATTTTTAAATTATAAATATTGTAAAATGGATGGAGTATATTTTACTCTCTCCTTCTTACAATAAACGTGCTAATTGCATAATACACAATTATTAAGAAATTTTTTTTAATTTATTTAACCTTTCTAATTTATTTATTATTTTTATTTTCCTCCACCTTTTTTATTATTTTACATTATATCTCTTAATTAATTTTTATATTTTTCAACATATTTTTAATGAGAATATTATTATAACTTTAAGATAAAATATTATTTAGATTAAAAAATAAAATAATTAAATTGAGATATATTAAAAAAATAAAATATTTATTTATGAAACGGAGGAAGTAATTAAAATTTTGCTAAAATTTATAAATGAATTAAATAAAGTACCAAGGATTTCCAATGACATAATGAGTTACAGGCAATATATAGTATTGGTAGGTTGTCTCAACCATCCTATTAATTTGCTGCATTTATTTGTAGCTAGGGATATAGTTGAAAGTTGAAACGCTTGAAAGGAAAGAATGTTGAGAATGTTAGCTAGCTGGTGGGTGGCATATGGCAAAGTGCAAAAGAGAACTGATTATCCACTTTCTTTTTTTCTTTTTTATGTATAATTTTGTGCTGGTTAGTACTATAATCATAATGACTAGCCCAATTGCTCATTACCCAACATTATTTTTTAATTTTTCCATATGGTTGAGCAAATGTTGCTTTGTATATGAGTGAAGCTATAAGAGTCTTGCAGCCTACACAATTCCATAGCACGTTACATGCACATTTGCCTATCAAAATCCACATTTATCATTTATTGATTATTATTTCAAGAAAAACAAGCCATGATTCCCTTTGATTTCATTAAAGGACAGTGAATCGGCTGGGATATATATAAAATTTGCAAGCAAAAAGTGCAAGTAACGGATTCAGAAAAATTTAAGTAAATTATTATTTTTACAGTCTATATTAATATTTTTACAATATAATAAATATATTTTATTTTATTAATTAGCAGTGACAATAACAATATGCTATGTAAAAATGTCAATGTCCAAATTTATTAGTGGAATAATATAATATATACACATACAAAGAAGAGTTAATTGTTCAGTGGGGCCCGCAACAACATACATACATTCGGTTTAGTCCAAAAACTTTTTTAATTATGTAAAAATGAAAAGCACCCTAAAAAACAGAGGAAAATAATTTGATCAATTGATATAAATAATTATAATATATCTAATAATAGCCATTTTTTTCAGTTTGAGAATCAATTTAAAATTAAATAAATTATAATCAATTGATAAAATGGTGGAAAATTATAATAATTAAATGTTGAGGATTCTTTATGCAAAAAGTGCTCCAAATCTTGATCAATTGCAAAAAAGAAAAATTCCAAACCAACAATAAAAATAAGTTAAATTAGGAACCTAATGGCAACTAAAAGTTGAAGTCTAATATATAAGCATTAAGAAAAAACATATGCACAAAACATTTGTTCCATTATATAATTTTCCTTACTTATTTGATCTATGCATTGAATGTAAATAAGAATTTTTTTCCTCTATAGAGCTTCCTTTATTAGTCCTGTTATTCCTTTTTGCCATAAATTTATGTTTATATGATCTCACAATTTAATGTCTCTTAGTTCATCAACCACTCTAATAAGTTTTTACAATAAAGCATTTTTTTTTATTAATGAATTTGATAAAGAATGGTCAATTTAGAGGATGTAAAGTCTAGTGTTAGGTACCATTGGATTGAAAACAAAGCCGTCAAGTAGGTAAATATAACCTCGCTTACCCTGCTTAAACTTGGCTTCTCAAGCACTTAGCTGAACTATCTGCACATTAATTTCACTATCAATTTTTTTTTTTTTACATATAAATTATAATTGGTTTAATTAAGGTATGAACGCTCAGAATTATATGCCAATTTCAATTTGCATAATCAAAGTAAAACAGTGAAGGATGCTACCACTACAGAAACAGAGATTCTTAATTGCTTTAAAACTATATAATATAGTAAATAACATGGAGTCGGAAAAATAATACATAAAATAATACATAACCTATTCATATTCTAATGTGTCTATTTGGTATTAATAATGGTCTTGATTGAAAACTCCCTGCAATTTACAGCTGGGAAACGGGATCAAATCCATTTGTATGCCCATTTTTCAGTTTGTGACCATTCATTTCAGGTGCTTCCTCATCATTATCATCCATAAATCTCTTCCAGAACCAATGTTGTTTCCACACTCTCTCTGTCATTTCTTCAATAGGTACATTTTTGGTCTCCGGAACCAGAAAAAATACGAAAAATGACATGATAAACACCCAGCCAGAGAAGAACAAGAAGATACCATACTTGAAATGGCACAGCATAGAAAGGAAGGCCTGTGCTATAACAAAAGTGAAGAGCAAATTGACACAAACAGTCACACTCTGACCAGCTGATCGTGTCTCCAATGGGAATGTTTCACTTGGTATTAGCCATCCTAAAGGTCCCCAAGACCAGGCAAATGCAGAAACAAAAGTGCAAACCATAAGAACAACTAAGATTGCGAATCCCCGATGAAGATCATCAGAATGGTCTGTAACCTTTATTCCTAGTATTATTGCTATTATCACTTGAGAGAGGAACATTTGAACTCCAGCTTCCAATAACAGCTTTCGGCGTCCAACTTTGTCTACTGAGTATATTGATACAACAGTAGAAATAACATTGACAGCACCTGTTATAACTGCTGAATAGAGGGAAGCATCGCTGCCAAACCCAACTGTGTCGAATAGGACTGGAGCATAGAACATGATTGCATTAATCCCGGTGAATTGCTGGAAGATCTGTTGAAAACATTCAAATAAATTATCATCTATCAGCCCATGAGTAGTTTCCAAGACTTTTAAGACTCCAGTTGATAAAAAATAGTAACAATTATATGGTTAATTAATTTATTGTCTTGATGACAAGTACTGACCTGCAAGGCTACTGCTATAACGAGTTGGGGCCTGTTCCTCCGCTTGAGGAGATTCCTGAAGGGATGCTTCACTTCTTTTGCTATACGGCTTGCTTCAACAAGCTCCTGGAACTCTGGTTCAATCTTATCAGTTCCACGAATCTTTCTAAGAACTGATTTTCCTTCATCCATATGGCCACGCTCAATGAGACTGTTAGGAGTTTCTGACACCAGAAGAGCCCCCACAGTCAAGAGAAGAGCAGGAATGCCAGCAAGTCCCAATGATAGTCTCCAACCCCATCCTGCTTTAATTCTGTATATATAAGAGGCACAAATTAAACGATAATAATCAGCAATAAATTATGAATTTCAATAGAGGTTCTCATTAATTTTATTACAGGCAATTGCATTTTATTCTACAGAAAGACTGAATTCATCATCAGTTTTAACTAGTGGCTCAGCCTAATGTCTTTTCTAGTCTAATTAGTAGGCTAAGAGGTTAGGTTCTCATTAATTTTATTACAGGCAATTGCATTTTATTCTACAGAAAGACTGAAT
Organism: Aleurites moluccanus; assembly: GCA_948193065.1. Classification (NCBI taxonomy): domain Eukaryota; kingdom Viridiplantae; phylum Streptophyta; class Magnoliopsida; order Malpighiales; family Euphorbiaceae; genus Aleurites; species Aleurites moluccanus. Next base: position 5,017 of record CANXYC011267296.1, on the reverse strand, counting down.
TCACCTTCAGTTTTAACTAATGGCTCAGCCTAATGACTTTTCTAGTCTAATTAGCAGGCTAAGAGTTTAGGTTCTCATTAATTTTATTACAGGCAATTGCATTTTATTCTACAGAAAGACTGAATTCACCTTCAGTTTTAACTAGTGGCTCAGCCTAGTGACTTTTCTAGTCTAATTAGTAGGCTAAGAGGTTAAGTATTGACTTTTCAAGTATTTCAAGCTGATATATAACCTTTATTATTATTTATTTATTTTATTTTTATAATCAAAGGGCTATTTTACGATTGACAGATAGATCTTGAAACCACACCATACGATATAAATTTGCCTTGCCACTTGATAACCTTTTTATTATTTACACTCAACAATAGTGAACAACTGAGGGACATTGATTATTCTAATGTTTACTTCTTTATTAATTTCCTCCTTTGAATTCAGGTTCCTTCTTATGCAAAGAGAGAAGACAAAAAAAACAAAGGCAAGAGATGGAATTGGACTTACTTTGCAGTGCCGTAATTGACCAGATTAGCGAAAAGAATGCCGATGGTAACGTTAAGCTGGAAGAGTATGTTTAGGCCTCCACGTATTCTTGTGGGTGCTATCTCAGATAGAAACAGTGGCACAGCCTGTAATCAAATTGTAAATTTTTAATTAATTATTAAATTAAGTAACAACAAAACATATATTTGTCATTCCTCTATTGCATTAAGGCTCAATTTCATACGCATTTATATAATATAAGATTACTGATTAGATACACAAAGCCAAACATGTATTTGAAACTCAAATGATAATTAACATCAATTGCAATACTTTTAATTAAGGTTATATATTATAAGTCATTTGTTAAGTTAGTTAAGTCCAAAATTTCAAAAATTTCAAATCAATGATGTTATAAAAAACTGAACCACTTAAAAAAAAATCCCCCAAAATCTCCCCCATTCATTTTTAAATTGAAAGCAGATATTATATTATCAGCCACAAGACTTCTCTCAAATTCAAAATTCAAAATTGTCCACCACACAAACGAACGATGACTAGAAGCTTGTAACCAAATAGTCTACACTGTACAGCCTTCTTCAATTAAATAAATGAGGACTTTTCAAAGGAAACTGATTCTGAAATTAAAGAAAAAAGGAAGATACAACGAAAATGGGTTTTTGCCATTTTTTCTGTACAGATCCAATCTAAAACATCTCTTTCATATGATGCTTGCTTAAATAAAGCCAAAGAAGAAAAAAGGTCTCTGTCACATGTAGAAAACGTCAGAAAGCAGAATATTTAAAACCAGGAAGTTAATATATCACTATCATGAGCTCCTATATCTATATCCAATTGTTGAAATTTGATAACTTGAAGCTACAACCACACAGTTCGTATTTAGGGGAGCACTTGTGAAAAATTCTACGTGCCAAAAATGGATTGGTGAAGAGAAAAGAGATTCAATTAATAAACTTTGAAATTTAATAAAGTAAAATTTTCCTATCAAACATCATCTCCTAAAGGTATGGAAACACACGTTATATGGGGTTTTTTTTTTTTAAATTAAAATCCAACCAATTTTTTAAAAAAATTAAATTTCTTAATTCGAAATATGATTCCAATATAAATCAAATCAACGCATTATTATTAGGTGGGTAAATATAGTAAAATTAACTAATTTAACAAACAATTTCAAAACGGGAAAATGATTTGGGATAGTCGTTAAAGCAGAAAATTAGAACCAGACAACACAACTCTTTATGTCCTATAATTACAAATGACAAATTTACATAATTTTCCAAATATCTTTGGCAGCAAAGTTCAATTAACAAGCAAATTAAGTACCACGCCAATGATAAACAAAAATATTTGGAAAATTACGCCAATTAAACTAATTAAGTAGCATAATAATTGTATAATAAACAAATAAACCAACCTGATTGGCAAAACCGACTCCACAGCCAAGTAAAATCCGGCCAATAATGAGCATGGCAAGGTCCTGAGCTGCAGCATTAAGAACCACACCAATGATAAAGAAAATCCCAGCAATTAACATGGTTGGTCTCCTGCCTAGCTTTCTAGTGGTGTAGCTAGCAAAGAAAGTTGATATTAAACCGGCCAAGTACAGCGAAGATGTGAACAATTGCAACCCTTGATTATCATACTTGCAATAGTTGCTATTGATATTAGGATCCACTGTTTTGTCATGCACTCTTGGAAAGAATTTTTTCAGGAAATCGGGCATCGATGTAACTCCTCCTGCATCATATATCAATCCAATGACTCATCAATTAAAGTCATCAAAACTTTTAAAATTTTAATTACTATTATATGGTTTTGTTAAATTTTAATTAAAATTTAATAATGGTATCTCTAGAGTCTTGACTATTTAAGCAGCGGTTACATTACATATAGATCTTGTCGGTGCAATGGAACCGCAACGGAGTCTCTCGTCAACGGTTGCGGTCATTCAATTTCCAAAAATACCCATGTCCCATAATATCAGGACCAGGGATTATATGGTAATAATACTAAAACGCAATAACAATCCTGTCGGCTGCTTTAGAACTACACTTTGGCGGGAGAGCCTTTTTCTAATCTCTGATTGTCAAATTAAAACCTCAAAAAGAAAGTAAATAAATAAATAATAATTTTTTTCCCCTTTCTGATTATAGATAAAAATTTATTAAACTTTATCCTGAAATTATTATTGTTTAGATATGAAAAAATTAAATAATAATAATAATAACCTGAAACTCCAACATCATAACCAAACATGAGACCACCAGTGGCAGCCATTATGCAGGAAATGATGACGATAGGCGTTATTTTTGCCTCGAACTCGACACCTCCGGCCGCCGCGGCCGAGAAACCTCCGGCAGGCATGATTATTGATAAACAACACAAACTCGAACTCTCTCAAATCTGAGTATATAAATAAGCTGTTGAAATTAGTATAGCAGTGGTTGGGTTAGGTTGTGAAGTGAATGAACTATGAAGGTGCAATGAGGAGCAGAGTCGTTTGAAGTTTATATAGACTCGAAAAGAAAGAGTATACGATTTAAGTAATGGATGATGTTGATGGGGCCAACTCCATATCTTTACACGTGGCGATTCTGATTCTAATTATTACTGTTTTTTCCTTCGACTATGGCTGGCTAGTCAACCAACTCCTATTTTCATATTATCTAAGCCATAGATTTTGAATTTTTTTTTTATATATTTTATTTTGAGTGTGAAATGAAACTGATTTTTCATTGATTTTAATAACGAAGGTTAGAACATTTGGTTTTAAGGATTAAAAGAAATTAGTTCGTAATCAATATCACTTATATAAAATAATTAAGTTGAATAAACGTGTATTTTTTTATTTTTTTTTAAACTTTGGAAGTATTATTATGTGGACAGTGAAAACAAGTAAGAGCATCTTAAAAACATGAAACAAGGAAGAGAATATAATTAATTAAGAAAGGTTGGAACCAGTGTCCTAAAAACTAATTAAAAAATAAAATTTAGATAATATTAAATAAATAAATAAATAAATAATTATAATAAAATATAATTATATTAAAATATTTATTTATTTTATTTTATTTATTAATTATTTATTAATTATATTTTATATGAAATAACTGTTGATGAGTACTATTAAAAAAAATGTGAATTGAAAATACATAATATAGTATATTGCTTTACCCACCATCTCTCTCCCTCTTTCTCTTTCTCTTTCTCTCCTTTTTTTTTTCTATATTCTTTTAATTTCTTTTTTTTCCATTATCATCTTTTATCTCTGTCAAACTTATTGTCTTAATTTTATTATTTTTTTTCTTGCTTGATATCAATTGCTTAAAAACAATGGAGTATATATTTTATTTTGACTTATTGGTTATTATTTTGAATAATATTTTAATGTTAGATTTAGATTTATTTATTTATATTTATATTTATTTTATTTAAGTGTTTTTCATTTATGAGGGATGGATTATTATTTTTTATGAAATTTTTTTTATTTCTTCGATATAAAAAAAAGTGTTCATTTGATTTTTAACTAATCAAACTCATAAAATGATTTGATGCCAATTTTGAGTGATTCGTATTTTCTACTGATATACTAATTATAACTGTTAAATTGAAAATTATTATTTTTATAACTTAATCAATGAAATTTGAGGGTAAAGTTTATTTTATATTTATTTTTATTATAATTTTTTCAATCTTTTTTTTTTTGAGATGTATTATTTTTTTTCATAAATAAAAGATTTTTTTATAAAAAAAGGTACTATTAGGATATTTATTAAAAAAAATAATTTTAATATATATTTTTTTAATAAGGTTGTAATAAACTCAAAATAATGTAAACCACTAAATGTCCAGCTGCGAAAATTCAAACAAATTTTTTACGCGTCTTGATCTTTAAAGCTATAAATGCCAATATAGGTGACGTTTTGCTGGTTGTTTTAGAATGCTACAATATAAATCTCTTTTCTAAATAAATTTCATTATGATTAGAGTTAGAATTCGAGAATTAATAATTATAATTAAAAATGATACTAATATCGTTAAATGAAAAAAATTATTTATAAATTTAATAATTGTAATTAAAAAAGATTATAATATAATTAAATAAAAATTATTTATATTTTTTTATTATAGTTAATAAGTTCACAATTTATTGGAAAAAGTGGGAGTTGATTCCAACATGAAACTATTAAGGCTGACACGAAACTTGAAAATTTTAAATCGATTCAAATTTTTGAATTGAAAATGAAAATATTCGATATCTAAAAAAATAATTGAATCGAAATTAAATTAATATAACAAAATGGTATGGATATATTTTGATATACGTACTGATAATCAAATCGAATTAAATTATATCTGAATTGAACCGAATTTCTGAATATCCGAATCAATTAATTAATTTATATATATTTATATAACTATAAATTTATAATATATACATATTTTTATATTTATATAATTATACATTTATAATATATGGTCTATATATATATATATATATATATATATATAT
>CANXYC011267136.1:0-10965 GCA_948193065.1 Aleurites moluccanus | reverse complement strand
AGTATTTGATATCATTGGTTCCTTTGTAAATCTCATTTTCATTGGCGATGCATATAGATTCACTGAGTATCTTATATACTCACTCTCTCATTGTTTCCTTATTTCAGGAGAGGAGTAGATTGCAGAATCCTATCATTCGTCATCCAGGGATTTCTGCCAACACTACTGATGTATATATATATTTTGTACTCTGTATTTTGATGTTCATATCTAGCTGCTCCATGGGGTATGTATGGGGTTAGCTAGGACATGAACAGATATGTATATATATGCTTATGAGGATATATGAGATAGTATTTCAAAATGAATAGTGTTTTATGATTGATTGGATATATATATATGCATAGATATGCCATGTGTAACAGATGATGGATAAATTTTATTCCTCTGCGATAAATATATATGTATATTGTGAATGTGATTGATACTGGGTTCTACGGGTGCCGGCGCCATTGGCATCTCCCATGCCCTAGGACCGTCGAGATCCGACTGTGGGAACGGGTCGTGACAATTGATAATTTGTTTGATCCGTTGCAAGGTGCCAGTCACTTCTCCAAAATTGATTTGAGATTTGGGTATCATCAGTTGTGGACTAAGAGGGAAGATGTACCCAAGACAACTCTTAGAATCCAGTATGGACATTATGAATTTTTGGTGTTGCCTTTCGGGTTAACAAATGCTCCAGCAATATTTATGGATTTGATGAATTTGGTCTTCAAGACTTATTTAGATAAGTTTATCATAGTATTTATTGATGACATACTTATCTACTCTAAGAGCAAAGAAGAACATATAGAGCATTCAAGAACAGTATTATAGACGGGAACATTAGTTATATTCCAAATTGTCGAAATGTCAATTTTGGTTAAGTGAAGTATATTTTTTGGGCCATGTTGTTTGTAAAGAGGGTATTATGGTAGATCCTCAAAAAGTTGAAATTATTGCTAATTGGCCTTGGCCTACCAATATTACTGAGATACACAATTTTCTTAGTATGGTTGGATATTATAGGCAATTTGTGAAGGATTTCTCGAAGATAGCTGCTCCATTGAGCAGATTGACCAGGAAACAAGAGAAGTTTCAGTGGATAGACAAATATGAAAAGAGTTTTTAGACATTGAAGTTCTGTCTCACGACTGCACCAGTGTTAGCCTTACCAACGGAGACTGATAAATTCACAGTGTATTGTGATGCATACAGAGTTGGATTAGGTTGTGTTCTTAAGCTAAATAAAAGGGTTATTGCTTATTCTTCACAACAATTAAAAAACATGAGATGAATTATCCGACATATGATTTGGAAATGACTGCGGTGATATTTACACTGAAGATCTGGAGGCATTACTTATATAGGGCTAAATGTGTGATTTATACTGATCATAAAAGTCTACAGTATATTCTTCAGCAGAAGGATTAAAATCTTTGGCAACAAAGATGGGTTGAATTGTTAAAAGATTATGATTGTGAGATATTATATCATCCGGGTAAAGCCAATGTTGTAACAAATGGATTGAGCCAAAAATCAATGGGAAGTCTAGCCCATATTACAGATACAAGAAGACCATTGATCAGTGAGATGAAAGAAATGATTGATATGGGAGTTGAATTGGGATTAGGATCCCAAGATCGAAACCAGGCTCTAATAGCCCAATTTCGAGTTAAACCAACATTGATTGATGATATTAAAGTGACTCAGGATAAGGATTCTTATTTTTTAAAGTTAAAAGAGGATGTTCAAATTGGCAAAGCTCTTGAGTTTACAGTTAAGGATGGAGTATTGAGATGTGGGAAACGACTGTGTGTACCCGATATTGATGGATTACAGAAGCGGATTATGAAAGAAGCCCATTATGCCTATTATAGTATTCATCCTAGAATCACAAAGATGTACCATGATCTAAAAGAGTTTTATTGGTGGCCTCATATGAAGAGAGATGTAGCAAAGTTTGTGTCTACTTGCTTAGCCTGTCAGCTGGTTAAGTTTGAACATCAAAAGCCATCTTATTTGTTGCAGGAAATAGAACTACCAGAGTGGAAATGGGAGCAAGTTACCATGGATTTTGTAGTTAGTTTACCGAAGACTTCACGGGGATATGATTCTATATGGGTATTAATGGATTGACTGATCAAATCTACTCATTTCCTTAAAGTGAAGACTAATTATACTGCAGCACAGTACGCTTAGTTATACGTTGACAAAATTGTACGGCTTCACGGAGTACCACTGGTGATCATTTCGAATAGAGGAACATAGTTTACTTTTAGGTTTTGGCAGAAATTTCAGGAAGCATTGGGTACACAACTACGATGATTTTTTACCCTCAGACAGATGGTCAATCAGAATGCATCATACAGACACTAAAATACATGCTTCGGTTATGTGTTTTGGATTTCAAAGGCAATTGGGATCAATATCTACCATTGATTGAATTCTCCTACAATAACATCTATCATTCATCGATCAGGATGACTCTTTTTGAAGCATTTTAGGGTAGAAAATATCGGTTTCCAGTTTGTTGGATGGAACCAGGAGAGAAACATTTGGAAGGTCCTGAGTTAATCAAAGAGACAATGGAAAAAGTGTCGATTATTAAAGAATGAATGAAGACCACTTTCAGTAGACAAAAGAGTTATGCTGATCCAAAGACAAAAGATGTGCATTTCATTGAAGGTGACCATGTTTTCCTTAAAGATTCACCTATAAAGGGTGTGATGAGATTTGGGAAAAATGGTAAACTATTACCGAGATATGTTTGGCCATTCGAGATCCTAGAGAAGATTGGCAATGTTTCATCCTAACCTAAGTCACGTCCATATGGTGTTCCACATATCTATGCTTCAGAAGTATATACCTGATCCATCACATGTGTTGGAATTGTAAGATATTGAAATAGATGAAGACTTAATATACGAGGAGGTACCAATAAAGATTGTTGATCGTCAAGTCAAACAACTACGTAATAACGAGATCCCTATAGTTAAGGTGTTATGGAGAAACTAGTCGATGGAAGAATGCATATGGAAAAGTGATCAAAATATGCAAGCAAAGTATCCATTTCTATTTCAATGTGAGGTATGTATTAATTTTAAATTCGAGGATAAATTTATTTAAAGAGAGGTAGAATGTAATACCTTGAAATTTATGTTACAGTTTCCAAGTAGTTTTATTAAGTATCAGACCAATAACACTGATAGTAATTGTTCAGTTTAAGGAATTAATACAATACTGAATTTAAGATAATTTTTCTCAGATACATGAGTAATGAAAGATCAAGAATAATGATAGTTAATGATATAAAGAAGGTATGAAAAAGTATTAAGAATGATGAAAAATCAATAAAATGACAAAATTATAAATAAGTGAAACTTCAGGGGTATTTTAGAAAACCAACTGTCTAGGACCCAGAATTATTCCAAAAGCTGTATAATATTAAACTATAATTAAAAATAAGCTTATTCACTTCCCACTTTGAAATATAAAACTGAATAGAATTTGACAGAATTAGTTACAGAAAGCTTTCAGATCAAAAATAGAAATAAAGAAAGTGTTGGAGTGGAAAATCTAATTTCAAAAACTTACCACCTATAAATACAACACTTAGCCATTTTTCTACCAAATTTTATTCTTCTTCTTCTTTTTCCCCATTTGGCCGAAACTCATCTAGCCCATATTCACCTAGTTTTCATGCAAATTTTTGAAGAAAAACTATAAAAAAAAAAACTTGAATTCTAGCCTTGTTTAACCTAATCCCATCCATTTCACACTAAAAAGATCAAAGGAAACCAAAAAAATTTTCCTTTGAAGATTTTGGCCACATCACTAACACAAGGTAACTTGATGTTTTCTTCATCCTTTTAAGTTAATTAGGTATTTTAGACGTTGAATTAAATGGGTTTACCATTAGATTGCATTAATTTGATCAAAATGGAAATCCCAAATTTCAAACTCTAATTAGTTTATGTTTATAACCAAACCCTAGATTAAGCTTCCATAATCCATAATTAAGTTAGATTATATTTAATTGTATCCATTGGAAGCTAATTTATTGATAGTTTTGATGTAGAATCAAAGGAATAGCAAGATTACCATATTTGCCTACTTTAAAGGAAGAATCAAGTTGTATTTGGGCAATTGAAAGGTTTAGGTGAGTTTAATATATATCATATTACATGTCTATAACAATATTTTGAATTATGGAATCCATATGAAAATTTTAAATTTTGGTCGAATGCCTCGGTGCTATTTCCTTTGAAAATTTTGTTTGATTTTCCTTTGAATTCCAAGCCAAATTTGATCCATTATGTATTGTTATTTGTTAGATTTTATTTACCTATTGAATTATCCACATTGTGATCTTATTGTTTGATATTTAGACATTATTGAAAATGCACCAAAACCTAACCTAAATGCCTTATGAAAGTTACACACCAAGTATTCGACAAAATGCCTCAATGAGATTTTCATAGGCCTATCAAGCCAATGCCATCATCGCTAATGATGTTAGTTAGCCAATTACGCCAGCGTAACTGACATTGAATGACTACCTTGTTATCCAACCTATACTTATTTGCCATTACTATTGTTATTCCAATCATAGCTTCTATTGCTTATATGTGATTGATTAATGATGCTAATTGATTATTTACAAACCATTTGATCACTGATGAGTTCCTTGATTTCTATTAGTTCCTATTGATTAATTTCCAAATTTAATGATTCTATTGCTTAATTATATGTTGATTTAATAGAGCTACCTTACCGATAGGGTAGTGGGTAAATACCGTCAGTATTGTGTAGAATGTATATCATGGACCCTAGCTGGGAAGGGTTAATTTCCTAGTCATAAGGCTTGGCCTGCCTTATGTAACTTACATGTGATTTATATATTGTTATATATGTTAAGCCCATCATCTGTCATATCCGTATGATTTGTATGTTGATGACTTATTTATTGGATTCAGACTATTGTTGCTACCTAACCTTCTTTCTTCTGTTAATTGGTGTGCAAAATCTATTATCCAATATTTGTTTATCTATTTATTCTATTGATTATCCAAACCTTATATGTGATATGATGTATATTGGATTCATTGAGTTTTTTTATACTCATTCTATAGTTGTTGAATATTTTTCAAGTCAGGAGTAGTAGGCGGGTTCCAGATTCTCTTCCTCTGTGGAACCAGTAGTTTATTTTGACAGTGTAATTATTTTATCTCTTACTTATGTAATATTTTCTAGTAGCTCCATGGATTTGTATATGGATATAGATGGGTTATATATATTAATGTATAATAATATTATATGGAGGTTAGTTAAGTTTATTGCATGTGTGGTATAAGGATACAGTGACAGAATTATAAAATACAGAACCAAAAATAATTAATTAGGTAACAGTAAGATCATAATTGGATATGTTATGGGTTTTACGGGTATCGGTCGCCTATAGCAGTTCATGCATCCTCGGACCGTCATGTTCTAATTTTGGGACGTGACAACGTAATTCTTCAGAACTTGTATTTGGTGACTCAGACATATATGGCATAATTGCACATAATTTACCACTTGAATATCACTATGATGATGTAAAAATCTCATTTCCTAAAATGAGAGGACTATCTTGTTTTAAAGACGAGCTCTCTCTATTATTGCCCAGATAATCAACTTAAAACAATCTCATCTTTATTTATTTCATTAAAATAAAATAACTAACTTTCTAGACATTGACCGACAACGACCTCTAAGAACGGCGAACGACGACGCAACACGATGGAAAAGTAGACCGGCGACCAGCAAACGACTGGGCTAGGCTGAGGCAAAACAAGGAGAAATTATGGCGCCAGAGAGAAGGACTCACGTAGCGCAGAGAAAAACGAAAGGGAGAGACGTGGGCGAAATGAAAATTTTAAGGCTTCAAGCCCTTATATATGTAAAATTAGTGACAGATTAATCCATCATTAATTATAAAATTTCTCTCGCTATTTAGCGAGATTTTTAATAGGCATCACCATATTATAAAAAAAATAGCAATAGATCCGCGATGAAAAAAATCATCACCAATTTGTTGCTAAAATATCATCACCAATTTGTTGCTAAAATGTCTCAATTCCCTCACTTAAATGGCACCATTTGTTCACTCCACAATTTAGTGATAAATTTTTTCTATCATCAAAGCCGTTGCTAATCCCTCCTTAATCCCTTGCAAAAGTGTCATTATATTTTTTTGTTAATTATTTTCCAAATATTCTTTAAGTTTGTCTTCCTTTATTGCTATTTTGTCACTAATTAGCAACGAAAATTTATTTGTCGCTAATTCGCATTTTCTTGTAGTGCTTATAAATAAACATATTATGTAATAGTTTAAGGATATCTCATTATCAATAAAATTTCAATCTTATTTTATTTCTGGTGGACTCCAAAAATTATTTTCCTTATGAATTCAAGGATATTTAAGTCGTAGACATATTATAGTCTTATTTATTCGCTTCCTATCTATGTCAGGTGGTATTAGAGCCGGCTAAGGCTTGTCTCCTCGATGACAATCTATATAGTTCGAAAACAATCTCTTTATTGAACATGATCACAAAGGGCAAACTCTTCTAAGAGTAAATTTTTGAGATATGGAATGTGAAAAAAACATACTCAAGATGATATTGCTTACATTCAACATATTCCTGGTTTAAAAACTAATTCCTATTTTGGCAATCATGGATATGGTAGATCTTACATTCACAGTTAATCTACTTGTAGAGATGTTATTAATTTTAGAGGTATTTTTTATTTTGATGATAACTTTTATAAAAAAGATTTTATAAAGTGGTTATTTGATTTGGATGTATATTTTGATTATTATGATGTTCATGGGGTGGAAAAAATTAAACTTCTTGAAAATTAATAAATGATGCACTTGAATGATGGATTGAATATCAAAAGATAAATAGTAAGATTCATTTATGGTTAAGAATAAAAGAATTATTAGTAAATAAAATTTATCATGGTAATTATATACTTTTATGATTTAAATAAAAAAATTAAATAGGTACTATGAAGGGTTGAGGGAGGATTTATATGTTCAACATTAAGGAATGAGTTTAGTTTGAAATATGCAGGTGATAAAAATTATAGTTTAATTTCTCATTCTATAAATAATTTGTTTCCTAAAAATGAGCATTGTGGAGAGTGGAGGCAAATTGATGTAAGTAATAAAAAAGATATATTTGAATCAATAGTTTTTGGAGTTGAGTTAGAGTTAGGAACAATATAAAATAAACCGATTGAATTTAAAAAAGTGATTATTAATACCACCAAAAATGATATAGATATTACTCAAACATAACATCAATATATTAAATTTAGTGAAGTTGCACAATCAAGTACCATAAATTTTAATTCTTCTTGTGATAATGAAAAAAGCAAGGTAAATGATGAATAAATAATTGAAGATCTTAGCACTAGTGAGAATGAATTATTAACAAATTAAATCGTTGAATTTCAAAGCGAGCTCATAATCTATAAGTCCCATAATTTTATTGTAAATGAATTATGAAATGTTGATTTTATTGGGATTAATAATTTTAATTTTGCTTCATATTAATTAAATTTTCAAACAAATATTTTATGGAAATTGCTCCATGAAGATATTAGTATATTCAAAATATTAATTTATTTAGCATGAAAGATTTCAAGTTCAAGTTATAAATTCGAAGTCGAGTTTTCTTAAAGTGAAAGAGTATAGAGTAGTGATCCTAATATATTTTTGAAAATATTTTAATAAATATTCTTTGTAAATATTTTAATAATTATCATTATCTAATTTCTTAATTAAATTAAATTTATTTTTTATATTTTTTAAGTATTTTTGGAATGGTTGGGATTCCTATTTAATAATTGAATTAGTTTTCAATTAGGATGTGATATCTTATAAATAGGCATACTATATAATAATTTAAAGATATCTCATTATTAATAAAACTTTAATATTATTTTATTTTTAATGGACTCCAAAAATTATAATCTTTATGAATTCAAGAATATTTAAAATGTGGACATATTATAATCTTATTTATCCGCTTTTTAGTTACGTCAACCGTCACCTAATATTATAAAAAAAAAAAAACTAAACTTCATTTTATAAATACTTTTATTCCAATTTATAAATTTAATTAAAATATTAAAATTAACATTTATATATTACATAAAATGAATTATAAAAAATTCAATTTGAATAAGTGGTATAAAAAATTTAATCCAAGATTTTATGATTTGATTAATTTGATTTGATTTGAAAAACGTTTATTATCAATTTTCCAATATCGTAGTCGCACAGCCTTTTCATGCCCTTCCTATTTTTCTATGTTAGAAGTGTAAGCTAAATCGATCAAATCAAATAATAACTAATAGTTTCATAATTATTTGATTTGATTTCAGTTTGAAAAATAGAGCAAATCAAATGTTTAGTTTGATTTGCGATTTGAACATTTTTCTCGATTTCAAATTGAATCGAATTTAAATTATATATATTGTTTATTATTATTATTATAATTAAATATATTTTGTTTTATTTTGTATATACCTATATATTTTTTTAACCTATTATTAATTTAAAAATTTTAAAAAATAATCATTCATGAAAATTAATTAAAAATAAATAAAAAATAATCTAATTTTTTGGAAAAAAATTGAGTGTGTTAATTAATGAAATAGACAAATTCTATATTATACAATGAATTATTTTCAGAATTTTTTTTTATCACAAATACTTTGTCGGTATTTTTTTTTCAAATTTATAATAAAATAATAATGATTTAAAAAAATATTTAATTTGAAACCGACGAATTGAAAGTAATCAAGTCGAACTAAACCACGATTTGATTATAATGTAAATTTTATTTAGTTTAAAAATTCTTCAAATAAAAAAAAAACTGATTTAATTTGATAATTTTTTTTTTATATCAATCAAACCAAACCGATATCACCCCACTCTACCCTTCTTCTTGTCCCCTAATACCGTAAAATATGAACGATGCAAATCTTCTTCCCACCTGAATTATGTAATGTCCTCAGAAGATGTGATTTGTATTCCTTATTCTCCACTATAATATATATCTTCTCTTCAATTACTTGCACCACAAACACCTCTACTATCTCCCGAGTAGTTGCATACTTTCTAGAACTCTATATTCAGGAAAATTTATGGGCCTTATTGGTTGGAAAATTGCAGGAGATGACCAAAGCCATTAAAACAATAATTTAACATCTCAATCATCAAAATTTTAACCAATTAAAATAATTTCCACCTTTCCTCTATCTACATACTCAAAACAATCTCAGTTCTTTTCTTTTCCACTCAAAAATTTCAATATTTTACCCAAAAATATGCATAATTTAACATAAGTTCAATCTTCTTAAATCAAAACCCTAACTTCAAAGAGACATAGAGGAAAGAGATGGCAATGTAAGTCTAGGTAAGTAATCAATGCAAAAATTAACAAACAAAAAAAGTAATTAAATAGAAGAGAAACGTTAAAGAAAGAAATCAAAAGAATATGAGATAGAAGAAACATAAAAGAAACAAACAGAGAAAATTAAGAGAGTTAAAGCAGGGATAGAGAAGTGTTGTTGTAAAACCTAAGAAAAGAAAAAAGAGATACAGAAGAACAAAAAAAAGAGATAGAAGAGCTATTGTAAAACCTAAAAGAAAAGGGAAAAAAAAAAAAGAAATAGAGAAGAGCTGCTGTAAAACCTAAAAGAAAAGAACAAAAAAAAAGAGAGAAAAAGAAAGGTGGCTGAGGTTCAAACCTTAACCAAATAAGAAGTTTAGAGTGCTTTAATCGCTAAATTATATATAAAATTTTATATCTTAGTTATACATAATAATATATAAAATAATTGTACTAAATGAGTGGGACATCATAGTGTAACTCTCCATCCTCTTTTAGTATTTATATAATTAGAAGTCACACTAAGTCCAAATGTATGTTGTTTTTGGATATTAATCAATTTTTTTTGTGATAAGGTCTTAAATATCAATTTACGAAAAAAATTATAAGATTGAATGAATAAGATATGGGCTTTTTACAAAAATACTGAAAAGTAAAAAAAAAAAAAGTTTAAAATTACGTTCAAAAGGACTGTATATAACTATACGACTTCATCATTAAAGAAATTCAAATTTATATTACCCTTAAAGGAGCCAAAATCAGCAAAATCAAAATGGCACAACAAAATTAAAGGATAAGGCACAACAAAATTAAAAGATAGAAATATTAACCCCAAAAAACTAAGTAACACCTAGAAAAATTAAAAATAATATCCTAGAAAAATAACCTACAACACTAAAAACAACAAAAAATATACCATAAAAATTTTAAAAAAAATTAACAAAAATTAACAACAAAAAATTACCTTAAAATCCAAAAAATCGATATATATTTTATGCAAAAACGTAAAAAATTGGTATATGTAATTTAAAACATATATCAAAAAAATAAGAAAAAATACAAAAAATTAATACCAAAACAGCCAAACTAAACACCAAAATCAACTAAACATATACCATAAAATAAATAATATACAAAAAAATAACAAAAAAAACCTTTAAATCAACTTTTAATTTCTATAGATATTGACGATTTTTTTCCTTTTTGAACTCTTCTCAATATTTTTGAAAACTGAAAAGTACAAAGAAATAAGAAAAAATAAAGAAAATTGAAAGAAAATTCTCTGTAATATCTGTAATTAAAAAAAAAATAAAGGCGGCTGGGATTCGAACCCAGGCCTGGTGGAAGGATGAATAAGCCTTCCAACCACCAAGCCAGCCCCATTTCTTAGTTTAAATAAGGAAGATATATATATATATATATATATATATATATATATATATATATATATATATATATATATATCAAAAAAAAAAAATAGAGCAACAAAATGATATTTGATAAAAAAAAACACACACAAGTGCTGTGA
>CANXYC011266821.1:0-17663 GCA_948193065.1 Aleurites moluccanus | reverse complement strand
GTGGAAGTTTTGTTTATCTTATGTAAATTCCAAATCTAAAGTATTTGTAAATAATGTATGTAATAGAGGTTTCATGGTACTGTAATTAAGTTGGCATGTATTTATATGTGTTTGTTGCATTTTGTTTATATAAGTTGCATTTTGGAGATGTGTATATATATATATATTAAGATATATGAGATGGAGATCTTTTGATCAATTGTTGAGTTTGAATTGTTATGGAGATCCAGAGGGATCCTTGTTATTGAGATAGAAGTAGAAATTCATATTTGAAGTGTTTTATTGTGTTTTTAGCAGCAGGGCATGCCCCTTATACAAAGGAGATGCCGCCCAATTTTTTTTTCATTAAATATTTAAGCTATTTTGAGCTTATTAATGTTTTGCATGCCATATAGTATAGTATTATGGGTTCTTCGCGGTATTGGTAGCATAAGCATTACCCGTACCCTAGGACCGTCATAGCTCCTAAGTTGGGCTGTGACAGTTATTCTATTTGCTTATTCTATTGGCTAACAGTTATTGAATTACAATATCAATTGATTTATTGGAAAATTATTGTTTATTGATAATCTTATTGCTTTTTATTATTTCCTATTGACTTGTATATGATATGAGCTTGATATGAGATTATACGTGTTCATGGCCCACTATCTGTCTTATCTATATGATATGAAACTTATCGACTTGTTCATTGACTTCGAACCATTGATTCTGTCATTTTATTTCATTCTGTATCTGGTGTGCAACCCTATAATTTTATTGATTATTTACCTGTTGTTTCTTTGATTACCTAACCTATTTCCATTAAGTGATGTATATTAGATTCACTGAGTATTTATACTCATTCCTTTAGTTGTTTCCCATTTTTCAGGTGCAAAGTAGAAAGCAGATTCTTGACTGTTGTTCTTCTGTGGAATTCTGCAAACGTATTTTTGGTAGTGTAATTATTTAAATATTGTATTTATGTATATATTTTAATTGCTCCATGGTGATGTCCATATATATGATATTATATGGAGATGAAATATTAATTTTGCATATAAATATGATGATTATAGCCAATACCAGAACAAATTACAAACAGACGGATTACAGAGTATCAGAGTACATAATGAATATTAAGTACCTAATTGGTTAATAATATGATGTTATATGATAATAGAGTATGATTCTGGTTCTACGTGTACCGGTCGCCTCTGACATCTTCTACATCCTAGGACCGTCATGTTACAAAATCGAGACATGACATTGATTATATAAGATATAATTTTGTCTAATGATATTAGATTTTAAGTGAAATTGCTTCGTGACTCTTCAAATTTTTCTTGGGAATTATACTTGCATAATTTCTGGTACAGTTGATCATGTATCATAGTAGATTTGTTTTGCCTTATGCATTGTTGATTGTTGCATATATAAATTGTTCATTCATTAAAAATATATTAAAATTCTCTTTTATTAAAACCTTTAATTTAGAGTGGAAACTGGTTGTGATAGTCAGGCAAAATGGGGTGACTAACACATTTTCCAATCCATATTTGGTTTCCTTACCTGAATCTCTAGATAAGACGGCCTGATGCTTTACTAAGGATACAATCACTACTCATTTTCTAGAGAAAGAAAATGCTTTGCAAATGTTGTCTCCATTACACATAAAAAATCGAGTGGCAACTCCTTTTTTTTTGTTTGGTTTATTCTTACTGTCTTACCTAAGACTTCGAGCCTAATAGAACTAGAATCGTCGCAAAAGACACTATAATAGTATGAAGAAAATTAATAAATGAGTTATTTCATAAATTCTCACTTTATTTTTGTCTTAAATTTGAGAGAATAAGAAATATTGCTTACTTGTTACAAAAAATAATTTTTTGTTACAAATAATAACTTTCTAATTACTAATATTTTTTTTAAATATAAAATATTTATTAAGTCTTCCTCACTTTTCTTTACTTTTTTTTATAACCACTTAGTATCCAAATTCACTAGACTTGATTCATAAAGGAGTAAAACTCTTCTAATATATATTTTTTACATTCACAAAGTTCGAATTCAAAACTTTACTTAAAAGAAACAAGTTTTTTATCACTTGAACCAATATATATTAATTACTTTTCTTTACTTGTTTAATATAATAAAAATTATCTTTTACTTTTCTATATAATCAAAATAAAAAAAAACTCTCAAATTAATTATTAATCGTTAATTCATAATCATTTATAGATACCCGAAATTCAAAAAGCCCACCATATACAATATGATATGATAATTTTATCAATTTCATTGAGCATCTTATTTGACCCTGCCATAATAAGACATATAATATTCGTCTAATTAAATAAATGGGAGGATGGATTTTCTAATTTAAATTCGAATTAGATTCGGATTAGAATAGAGTAATAGTATAATTTATTCTAAATATTATCTGATCATATATATTATATAATTTTTATTTTTTAATTTATAATTATTTTTATATGAAATATAAATTATATTATATGAATATATATTAAAAATATTTTTAAAAGAAAAAATAAAAAAATATAAATTAATATGATCTGCTCTAATATATCAGCATCATTATCTATCTCAAAATAAGACAAATATTTTCCTTTTTAAACAAGTCAAATTCAAGTTTTATGAAATGTATATTAAGTTCGATCCAATCTGTTGCTAGCAGCATAAGAGGGCTATCATTTTCTTTATCCAAGCTTCCATGGAACAAACAAAACCTAACCCTAATTAAATGGAAACCAAATATTAAAAGAAATATTATATAAATATATTATTTTTTATTTTTTTTATTTTATGATTTATTTTTTATTTATTTTTATATATATTTAATTGGTATATAATATATTTTTAATATATATTTGATATATGTCGTATTTTTTAAAAAATAATTTTAGTTATGTAATATTTTTAAAAAAATATTTTTAATGAGTTTTTGAATATTGAAAATCGAATTCTTCAGGAGAGATCCTCGTCTCCTTTCTTCTACTTTCTCGAGAACCCTCGATATACCTCAGCTCAGCCTTTATCTCTAGACTGTTCCTTTCTTCTCATTTTTAGTTAGAAGAAGCTCAAATTTTCTTTTTCTCTGTTCAGTTGCGTTCTTCATTGCCTTATTTTGTTCTCATCTGTTTCTTTTTTGTTATTTTTTTTTTACATAAATACATCTAAATATATATGCTTTCATGGATTTTGAGTCTGATTTTTTATTGAGTATCCATTTAAACTAGATTCACTTATTGTTTAGTCTTTAGTAAAGGGAATAACGCTCAAAACCTTGAATGAAGGAAGGAAATAGAATAAAAATGAAAAACCCAGATGATTTTTTTTTACTGATTTAGCGATTTAGTTGGTATTTGGTTTTATTATAACTCGATTTGGTTGCTGTAATAGGTTACGTATTGGTTTAATTGTGTGGCAGATTGGAAACATGGATGATAATCTGTATGATGAGTTTGGTAACTATATTAGTCCTGAAATTGAGTCAGACCAAGAGAGTGATGAAGAGGAAGAAGATGAGGAGCTTCCAGACAAACCTCAAAAATGAGGTGGCATCTGATGGGGAGGAGGCAATTAATGCTTCAAATGGATGGGTTACTATTTATAATGATATTGATATAGATAATCAGATTATGCTTACTGAGGACAAGAAGTATTACCCAACTGTAGAAGAGGTTTATGGTGAAGATGTTGAAACTTTGGTTATGGATGAAGATGAGCAGCCCCTTGAGCAATCTATAATTAAACCTGTTAGGAATATCAAGTTTGAGGTTGGGGTTAAGGATTCCTTAACCTATGTGTCCAGTTAGTTTCTTGTTGGTCTTATGTCGAACCCTTCATTGGTTCGTAATGTTGCTCTTACCAGTCATCTACAACATGGAAAGACATTATTCATGGATATGTTGGTTGAGCAAACACATCATATGCCGACATTCGATACAAATAGTGAGAAGCACATGAGGTACACGGATACAAGGATTGAAGAGCAAGAAAGAAGGATATCCATTAAGGCAGTTCCAATGTCACTTGTTCTTGAAGATAGTAATTCAAAATCATACCTCTATAACATCATAGATACCCCTTGTCATGTCAACTTCTTTGATGAAATGACTGCTGCTCTAAGACTTGCTGCTGGTGTTGTGCTAATTGTGGATGCAGCCGAAGGAGTGATGGTAAGCAATATTTTTTGGTAAATCAGCTAACCTATCCTGATTGTGCTTCAGTTTTTCCTGTGCGTCTGCTAATGAATTTGTGAAATTATAATGTTCATATATGAATTTCCTTCAGCAGTGTTCTTAATTTTTTTTTTTTTGCTAATTTATTATGTATACGGGTGCTTATGCGGTGATGAATTTTAAGATGGTTTAGTTTATATTTGGATTTTTTCATTACAACGAGACAATTATCTAGTTTGATTTTTTTAGTACTATTTCAATGATATATAAGTAGTTTATGCAATGTCTTGATCATGCTATAGCAGCTTGGTATGGCAATTTTGATATTTTGAATATGCAGGTAAACACTGAGAGGGCCATACGCCATACAATCCAATAATGCCTGCCTATTGTTGTTGTGATCAATAAGGTTGTAACCTATGAACTGCCCTCCTCTTTTTATTCTTGCAATTTAACTTTAATATCTTATTGTTACTTATTTTAATTTTGTGTTTAAGGTTGACTGACTGATAAAAAAACTAAAGTTGCCATCAAAGGATGCTTACCATAAGCTTAGGCATACAATAGAAGTCATCAATAACCACATAACAACTGTCTCTTCAACTGCTAGAAATGTCCAAGTTATAGATCCAGCTGCTGGCAATGTTTGTTTTGCAAGTGCTATTGCAGAATGGTCCTTCACTTTGCAATCTGTTAGTCCCTTTGGCAACCACGAGGGGGGTGAATTGGTTGTTTGTGGAATTAACAACAAATAAAAATTTTAATTGAAGGAAAGAAATGGAAGAAGAAAGAACACAAAAATTTATAGTGATTCGACAATCTTGCCTACATTCACTTCTCAAGATCACACTTGAGAGTTTCCTTAACCGATCCTTTTACGAGTGCAAGATCAAACCCTAGTGTTTAGGCTAATACTCGAATCTTACAAGTGTTTTACAAAGGCTCATACTCAATCTATACAAGTGTTTTTCTATTTGACTCACTTAAATCCTTGAAGAAATATAAAAGAAGAAGAGAAAGAATTTCTTTAGAGTTTACCCTACTCTCAATTAATCAATGAGTTTTAATGAACTCAAGGATTTTATAATTTAAAGCTCACAAATTGATATTTTACAAATATAAGCTCTCTAAGCCATATACAAGAATGATTTTAATGCAAAATCTTAATTCGATGATTTCAATTATTGTTCTCTTGTTTTATAACTTTCTTAAGCTTAAAAATAACTTGTATTTATAGCCCAATATGAAATATGATCATTAGGATCCAAAATATAGTTATTAGAACCATTTCAACGGTTATTTTTTGTGTCAGAGTCGTAGGGGTTGCGCTCGCGACTAAAGTGACATTTTTGCTATTGGACTTTTTTGAAGAAACTTCGCACCCGCGACTTGTTTTCTTCATATCTCAAGTTATACAACTCCAAATCATGTACTATTTTTTGCGTTGGAAACTTTAACTCAACTTCAAAATGATTCACATTTATGTCTTAAAAAATCATAATATTTTCTTGTTCAAATCTGAAAGACATTTTGAGCATGTTTTGCTAATTTTTCAATTTCTTCTTCTTTAGAATTTGAAATCACTTAATTTTTTTTCCATATAAAACTAGACTTCCAGAGCTACAATTATATAGAATGGCATGCTCAAATTCTTCATCTATAATTCCCAACAACATTTTCAAGTTGGCTATTAATTCTGTCATTGTCTGTCAATTTAAGCATAATTCCTTCAAAAATTCATATTTTCATTTTCTAATGTGCAATGCTCAATCCAATTTGTTCCTAAAACTAGACATCCATATCTTTACATCCATATATGGTTTGTCCTATTAGTTTCTCCCAATTTATACAGAATTTGTTATCAAATCAGACTTTGTGTAAGTCTGTCAGTTTCCCGGTGTCACGCCTTCAACTTCCTGGAGTCGCACCTGCGATTCCAACTGTCGCGCCCGTGACTTCATGCTTAATTTTGGTTTGAGGCTACTGGATCTACTGAGCTCTTCTTGAATAAATATCACGCTTGTGATCACCTATGTCATGCCTGCTTGTTGCACCTGCGACTTCTACTTGTTGCGCCCGCGACGTACCAACAATCTAGAATTGTTTTCTGCACTTCTCCAAGTATGCTCCCTTTAAGCATGTGCACTTAATGATTTCTCTTTAAATGTCATTCAAGACCTTTTGAATGTGTTAACCTATAATTGAACAATAGTCATGATTTCTCATGCCTTAACCAACTCAAACAAAATGTTAGTATAAATAATAAATTTATATTATTTTGTTATCATTAAAATCAACATCAAGCTCAAGAGGGTTAACAATTTTCCCCTTTTTGATGATAATAAAACTATGCATACAAGTGTTCAAATAATTAAACAAAATAGCTCATATAAATAAATACTAATGAAATACAAACAATTGTATAAACTTCTTCCCCTTTTTGATATCATTAAAAAGGTCAAGTTCTCCCCTTTTAAGATAAAATTTATACTAATTGAAGTACTAGAGGGAAACTAAATGAAATGACATCATAAAAATTGATATCAATTGAAGTTATTAAAATTTCTCCTTCTTAATCAATAAAAAACATTCAAGGGGTGCTAAAGGGATCATCAAAGCAACAAACATCATCAAAAAGCAAAATTTTAAAATAATTTCTCCCCCTTTCTCATTGAATGAATGCAACAAACACATTCAAGTATGATACCAAATAAAACATACAAACATATTCTAATATGCAATTCAATCAATTTCAAAGCATGCCTTTTATTTGAATTGCAAAGGGGGTTTGAAGGTATACTTATCTCTACCAAGCTTTCCTCCATTGAGACTTGCTACCATTACTCCATTGGTAGTGCCTTCTCTCATATGAGCTTCTCCAATTATTGAAAGCTTTATATCCCTTGGTGCATGACCTATGTGTCCTTCCATTTTCACATGTTCTATAAGTATGAGCTTTGTTTGCACCATATCTTTTATGTAGGGAAGATAAACCCTTTTCACTCCATCATTCTTCCTCATAAATTTCTGCAAATAAGAGTTGGAAAAATGCATTTTTGGTACCCATTTTCTTTTGGATCCTTGGGGGTTAGCGAAAGGAGCATTCACAAAATTATATCTTAGATGCATTTTTCTAACATGACATCTATTATATTTGTGGCCAAATTTGCCGCAATAAAAGTATTGCATATTATGATTAAAATGAGGTCTAGTGCATGCAAATAAAAACCTTCTTTTACCCTTTGCATTGGTCATAACATTCTTAGGTCTAATGAGCCTAAGAGGAGGCACACATGGCAATTGTGATGTGGAGCAATATGCATTGGTCTTAGATGTGGATGGTTCAACACTTTGAAATTTAAGAAACTCATCTAGTTTGTCTTTGCCATTGCAAGACATAGCCAAAGACTCATCATAAGCATCAATTTTAGCCTTTAAGGCTTCATTTTCATGCATAATCTCATTTAGCTCATGAGTCTTTTGGATGATGGTGTACTCTAATTCAATTTTAGATGCATTTAATTCATCTATCTCATTTTTAAAACCATTACAAGCATCCACAATCTTACTAGACATACTTTTCAATTTATCATATTAAATTTGTAATTTTTGATACTTTGAAAGTAATGTCTCTAATATAAGCATGACATAATCATCATCATTAGAGGAGTTTGAAATATTTGCCTCATTTGAAGGTGCATCTTTCTCAATTGCCATGAAGCATAGATTAGCAACTCCATCCTTGCTAGCTTCATGAGTGATTTCTAAGATGTCCCAAATTTTCTTAGCCGAATTGCAATGAGAAACTTTTTCATACTCTTCTCTACTCAATGCAAAATATAGAGTGTGCATTTCTCTTGCATTTCTCCCATTGGCCTTTTTTTCGGTGGCCGTCCATTCGGTCTTGGGCTTCTTCACCTCAATGCCATTTATAATTTTAGTAGGAATGGCATATCCTTCTTCAACCACATTCCATTGGTCGATACCATCGCAATCCATGAATATTTCTATCCTATTTTTCCAATAGGGATAGTTGGTGCCATCAAAAAATGCTGGTCTCATTGTTGACCCTCCTTCAAGAATGTTTGATGTTTGTGTTGCCATTGACCTTTGTTCCAAGATGATTAAATCTTTAAAATGTGTGGAGACAAGCTCTGATACCAATTGCTAGTCCCTTTGGCAACCAAGAAGGGAGGGGGGTGAATTGGTTGTTTGCGGAATTAACAACAAATTAAAAATTTAATTGAAAGAAAGAAAGGAAAGTAAGAAAGAACACAAAAATTTATAGTGGTTCGGCAACCTTGCCTACATCCACTCCTCAATATCACACCTGAGAGTTCTTTTAACCGATCCTTTTACGGGTGCAAAATCAAACCCAAGTGTTTAGGCTAACACTCAAATCTTACAAGTGTTTTACAAAAGCTTACACTCAATTTATATAAATGTTTTCCTATTTGGCTCACATTTAAATCCTTGAAGAAATATAAAAGAAGAGGAGAAAGAATTTCCCTAGAATTTATCCAATTCTCAAATAATCAATGAGTCTTAATGAACTCAAGGATTTTACAATTTAAAGCTCATAAATTGATGCTTTGCAAATATAAGCTCTCTAAGCCAAATACAAGAATGATTTTAATGCAAAATCTTAATTTAATGATTTCAATTGTTGTTCTCTTGTTTTCTAACCTTCTTAAGCTTCAAAACAACTTGTATTTATAGCCCAATAGGAAATATGACCGTTATGATCCAAAATATAGCTGCTAGAACCCTTTCCAACAGCTATTTTTTGTGTCAGAGTCATAGGGGTCGCACCCGTTACTCCTGAGTCGCGCCCACGACTAAAGTGACATTTTGCTACTGGACTTTTTTGAAGAAACGTCGCGCCCAGGACTTCTGGTGTCGCACCCGCAATTTGATTTCTTCATATTTCAAGTTATACGACTCCAAATCATGTACCGTTTTTTGCGTTGGAAACTTTGAAATGTATATTTTAAATTTGTAGCTTAACTCAATTCCAAAATGATTCATATTCATGTTTTAAAAAATCATAACATTTTCTTGTTTAAATCTGAAAGACAGTTTGAGTATATTTCGCTAATTTTTCATTTTCTCCTTCTCTAGAACTCAAAATCACTTGATTCTTTTTTCATATTAAACTAGACTTCCAGAGCTACAATTATATATAATGGCATGCTCAAATTCTTCTTCTATAATTTCCAGCAATATTTTCGAGTTGGCTATTAATTTTGTCATTGTTTGTCAGTTTTAGCATAATTCCTTCGAAATTCATATCTTCATTTTCCAATGTCCAATGCTCAATCCAATTTTTGTTTCTAAAACTAGATATCCATATCTTTCCATTCATATATGGTTTGTCCTATTAGCTTCTCCCAATTTATACAGAATTTGGTATCAAATCAGACTTTGTGCAAGTCTGTCAGTTTTCTGGTATCACGCTTTCAACTTCCTCGAGTCGCACCTACGATTCCAACAGTCACGCATGCGACTTTATGCTCAATTTCGGTTTGAGGCTACTGAATCTACTGAGCTCTTCTTGAATAAATGTCACACCTGTGACTACCCATATCGCGCCTGCGACTTTCACTTGTCCGCGACTTTCATTTGTCACGCCCACGACATACTAGCAATCCAGAATTGTCTTATGCACTTTTCCAAGTATGCTCCTCCTAAGCATGTGCATTTAATGGTTTCTCTTTAAATATCATTTAAAACCTTTTAAATGTGTTAACTTATATATGAGCAATGATCATGATTTCTTATGCCTTAATCAACTCAAACAAAATGTTAGTACAAATAACACATTTATATTGTTCTGTTATCATTAAAATCAACATCAAGTTCAAGAGGGCTAACACAATTATTTGCTAAAATATATCTCAAACTTCACGGTATTCCATTTGATGCTGACAAATTTGCATCTTGTCTTTGGGGAGATATGTATTATCATCTAGATATCAGGATTTTCAAGAAGAAACCCCCTGCAAGTGGAGGGGAAAGATCATTTGTTCAATTTGTGTTGGAGCCTCTCTACCAAATATATAGTCAAGTGATTGGAGAACATAAGAAGAGTGTTGAGGCTACTCTCGCCGAACTTGGTGTAACTCTTCCCAATGCTGCTTATAAATTAAATGTTAGGCCCTTGCTAAGGCTGGCGTGTAGCAGAGTTTTTGGTCCAGCCTCTGGCTTCACTGATATGCTGGTTCAGCATATACCTTCTGCTAAGAATGCTGCAGCTAAGAAGGTTGATCATATATATACAGGGCCCAAAGATTCTACGATATACCAGGCCATGCTAGATTGTGATCCTTCTGGCCGATGGTTAATGTGATCAAACTCTATCCGAAGTCTGATTGCAGTTCCTTTGATGCTTTTGGCAGGGTTTATAATGGTAAAATTATGACAGGACAGTCTGTAAAAGTATTGGGAGAAGGCTATTCACTAGATGATGAAGAGGATATGACTGTAAAAGAGGTGACAAAACTATGGGTATATCAAGCTCGGTATAGATTACCCATAAGCATGGCACCTCCTGGCTCTTGGGTTCTTATTGAAGGTGCGGATGCTTCAATTATGAAAACAGCAACACTTTGCAATGTGAATTATAGTTCCGAAGATGTTTACATATTCCGGCCTCTCCAGTTCAATACTCTTCCAGTGGTGAAAACTGCTACCGAGCCTCTAAATCCAAGTGAGTTGCCAAAAATGGTTGAGGGTCTTAGGAAGATCAGTAAAAGCTATCCTCTAGCTATTACTAAAGTTGAGGAATCTGGAGAGCACACCATTCTTGGTACTGGAGAGTTGTATTTAGATTCTATCATGAAGGACCTTAGGGAGCTTTATTCTGAAGTAGAAGTCAAGGTATGCATTTCTTGCCTCTCATTGTTTTATGTACTTTTAGTTTTATTCCTCTCTGAGTTTATCCATATTTCTCTCAAGTCTCAACGTTATCTTTTTTTATGTTTCTGGCTGCTTTATGTTGATGGCATGCATGCATTTCAAATGTAGGTAGCAGACCCTGTTGTCTCATTTTGTGAAACTGTGGTGGAGTCTTCCTCAATGAAATGTTTTGCTGAAACACCCAACAAGAAGAATAAAATAACCATGGTAAGAAAGTCATCTAATTTTTTTTTCATGTTAGTGCCAACGATAATCTTTTTCTCTTTGTGCACTGAAGGAACCATAGTTAGTTTAGTTTATGGGATGGCTATGATCTAAACACATTCATTTCTAGATTGCAGAGCCTTTGGAGAAAGGTCTTGCAGAAGACATTGAGAATGGTGTTGTAAGCATAGATTGGAACCAGAAAGCCCTTGGTGACTTCTTCAAGAAAAAATATGAGTGGGATCTGCTGGCAGCACGATCCATATGGGCATTTGGCCTTGATAAGCAGGTAGCTTGCTTACTGTAGTTGCTTTGTATAATTACTGAGCTGTGGTTTCATCTCTTCCCTATTAACCTTATTGATCTGAGCTTCCTTGTGTCATGACACATGTGCGTGTGTATTATGGTCATGTCTACATAAAAATACCCAACTATGATATTCTTTTTTGACAAATTTGATACCTGCAGGGACCTAACATTTTATTGGATGACACACTTCCTACTGAAGTTGACAAAGGATTGCTGGGTGCTGTCAAGGATTCCATTTTTCAAGGGTAAGCTGAAATTTACCTTCTGCTAATTCTCATTATTCTAACTCAATGCCTGTAATTAATTTTGTTTTTAATGTTGGTAAGTTTTCAGTGGGGTGCACGAGAAGGGCCACTTTGTGATGAGCCAATCAGAAATGTCAAGTTCAAAATAGTTGATGCTAGGATTGCGCCGGAACCTCTGCATAGAGGATCTGGTCAGATTATTCCCACAGCCTGACGCGTGGCCTATTCAGCTTTTCTTATGGCGACCCGGCGACTCATGGAACCCGTATATTATGTGGAGGTAGGCACTCTCTACTTCTTTGATGTCAAATACTTTTAAAAGAGACTTTGATGTTGAGCATTCATTATCATATGATAAGGAACCAGAATAATCATGGATATTCACGAGTTATGGCAGAAAGCTCATTTTCATGTTCAGTACTGTTCTTTAGTGCCTTCTTACATTCATGCATTTATTCATTTCATGAACCTATTTCTCTTGCTTTGTTTGTATATTAAATTTGTAATGATTATTGTTTCAGATACAAACACCAATCCACTGTCTCTCTGCAATATACACTGTGTTATCTCGCAGACGTGGACATGTCACAGCAGATGTACCTCAGCCTGGGACACCAGCTTATATTGTGAAGGTTTGATGGCTAAGCTTCGCTTGCATATAAAGTTATGCTTATAGCCTTGTAGAAAATATTCCCATTAATAATTACTTGATGGACTACATATAAAGGAGAAAAATTGCTGATTTCTGCTTATAAATATTTAGAAGCATAAGAGATTCCAGAAATCACAAAGCTGGGTTAGCTGTAAACTGTGAGCAGATTTTATTTGCCCCGTTCTTTTTCCTGGCTTGATAATTTTTTATATGGTTCAAAAAAAAACTCTCTTGACAATTTTTTTTTTATATGGTTCAAAAAAAGAAATTTTTTTTTTGCTCCAGGATTAATCATAATTAGACTGATTCTTTACTTCTGCAAACACTCGTTGTTTTGACTCGGGAATTGATGCCGTCTGGTAGCAAGTGTGTGTAGGAAATCCCACATTGAAAAGAAGTGAGGGTATATAAGTGGGAAGAACTATAGACCTTTGTCTTAAGGTTTGGGTTGGATATACTATCAAGTTCATGAGTGCAGTCCCTCACAAGGGTGCCATCTAGTACTCCCTAGAATTTTGGTTCCCTTCTCCTAACAGATTTAAATATCTCATGATTCCTTTAAGTATAATATTTGGCTCTTGCTGGTGCAAAATCTATGTGATCATTGGGTTTATGGCTCAGTTGTAATAAACATGTGTCTACACACTCTCACAGACACATGATTGAATTTTTTATTTTATTTTATTCCTTTTTATTTTCTGCTCATCTTTTTTCTTTTACAATTGCATTTCAGGCATTTTTACCCCTAATAGAGTCATTTGGGTTTGAGACAGACTTGAGGTACCATACTCAGGGGCAAGCATTTTGTCTTTCAGTTTTTGATCATTGGGCTATAGTCCCTGGAGATCCTCTTGACAAGAGCATAGTTCTGCAGCCGCTTGAACCTGCACCAATCCAGCACCTTGCATGTGAATTCATGGTGAAGACAAGGCGTCGCAAGGTAATAGCCAACCTTCTCCCTGTCCTTCCCTTCTTTTTCCTTCTGTCTCTCTCTCTCTCTCTCTCTCTCTCTCAAATTATAGAATAATAAGCATTCAAGCTCTTATCTAGAGTGGATGATTCCTTAAAATGCTTTTGTTTTCTGTGAGCTGCATTTTAATAGTTTGTAGGAATAAATGAAAACCCAGATCTAAGTTGTAATATTTTTGGTTTGAATTCCGTATCACAGGGAATGAGTGGAAGATGTGAGCATAAACAATTTCTTCGATGAGGCTATGGTGGTGGAGCTGGCTCAGCAAGCAGCTGATATTCATCAACAAATTATATGATGGTCCTATATGTGTACTTGCCAGGTCACTGAATGCAGCATAACGATGTTGTTGCAAGGATTTAGTCCTAAAGTCGTCCTATCCAAACCTGGACGTGAGATTGTGGCTCGCTTATGGATGTCCAATCTTCGACCTGCTAATGGACCCATCAACCCCACTTCCAATGTTTTCCTTAATTGAACTGGTTTTTGTCATT
This sequence comes from Aleurites moluccanus, assembly GCA_948193065.1. NCBI lineage: Eukaryota > Viridiplantae > Streptophyta > Magnoliopsida > Malpighiales > Euphorbiaceae > Aleurites > Aleurites moluccanus. The sequence continues at coordinate 3,687 of CANXYC011266821.1, read as the reverse complement.
CCCCCTATATCCAAAATGAAAAGCATCGAAATTTTGGATGTTATGTAGTTGTATCTCATTGATTGTCCAAATATATGCTTAGTACAGGGAAATCAACTTAATTTATCATTTTCTATGTTATATTTCTCTCCCTTTATTTCATCTAAATTTTACAGTCCAAGATTTTGGGAAAAATGAACGAGTGGTCAACTGTTATTGCAACAAGTCAATAACCAAGTGGCTAAACATTCCTTTGTAAAATGTGATATGGGTAAGACTTTTGCCTTGCTCTGTTAGATTATATGATTGTACTTTTAGCTTAAATTGGTTTGGTCTGAGTTTGGAAAATGACAAATTTCTAAAAAAATTTGGCTCGTTCAGTTCCCGATTTTATTTTCTTTACTGTAGTCTGATGCTCAGTTCACGAACAGCTGTAGACTTTAAGCTTTAGCCTAACTGCAGGCCTTTACCCCCTCGCCACTCTGCCGCTCCGGAATTAACACTCTCTGATCTCTGTTTATTTCCGACTTTCCCCAAAGGAAAATACATTTATGGTCGATAGCTATTACCCACAATGACGTGCTATGTTGAAAGATTAGAATATTAAAAGCTGCCAGAGTCAATGTCATACCTGAAAATTTGAGATCTTATCATTGTTGACTATTGATGAGGTTTTAGATTTCAGACAACCCAATCGTCTCCTTTTCCTAGACTAATCTTATTATCATTCCTAGACTGATGTCTCTTTTCCTCTACAATTACGCTCAACAGATTTTTCTCACCATATAGTATCTCTGTTTCTTGTTTCTCTTCCGGATTTGTAACTATAGTATGATTACAGATTGAGGTCATTTTCTGGTTCAGATCTTTCAATCATCAATAACCGTTGTTACGGTATGTTCGTTTTTCCTTATCTAAATCTTACATTTCCACTAGATCAATCACATTCCAACCACAATCTTCCTTGATTCTTTATATATATATATATATATATATATATATATATATATATCTTATTTCAATCTCTACCACTTTTAAGGGTATTTTTATGATACTGTCGTGCGACTTTGCGGTACAGCAAGTATACAGGTCACGTGACAAGTAATAATGATGAGTAAGTATCATTTCCACGAAAAAGGGAATATCAACGAATCACTCCTAATTAATGCTATTATTTGGAAAAATAATAAATTTGGGTGAATTTTAGTAGACAATTTAAGATAAAAGTACGAGAATAAATTTAAAAGAGAAAATATGATTTATAAAAAACAAGTTTAAAATTTCATCAATAGGTAATTATCCAATCTTGACATTCTCCTTAATTAGATTCAATTATTTAGGATTAATGACCAGGTTTTCCAAAATTATATTAAACCATCTCTTAAGGCGAATTACAAATATTTATTCTAAACTTAAGTCTACTCTCGTGATCTTAAGGCATTAACATAAACTCATTAAGTTCTTTGGACAACCCTTACAATGATCACAAAGGAGTGTCCTTATCTCTAAGCAACACGTTCCCTAGGTCTATTAATTTCACGAACCAATTTTATACTTTCATGATCTCTACTTCACATAAAATCATTAGTTAGCAAAATCAATGACCAGTTAATTTCACTACTTTAAAAGCCCAAAATTAATAGATTAATTCTAAGTAATCTTTTCTAATTAATTCAAACATAAAAATCCAACAATCAACCTAACGAATCCATCTCAACCCTAAAAAGGTGTTTAGCTACTCATAATGATAATAAAAAAGACAATAATTAAATTTAATAATCCAAAAATCATCTCACAAGAATTATCAATAAATCAATTATGCAATGTTGTAATAAAATAATCCTTACAAATACTGAATGGAAGAAAATAGATCCTGAAATAAATTATGCACAAATCTTAAATTTTCAAGAAAAAATCACAGAAATTCAGCTCCTCTGTTTTTATGGAAATCTTGGCGGCGGCTAATGTTCTCCGAAGTTCCGATCCCCTCCTTAGAAGCTTAGGGTACCTATTTATAGCCGAAAGATGTGCTTGGATTCAAAAACCCTCAAATTTTCTCGAAAATCGGGTCCTAATTGATAAAAACCGGTTCTTGATAAACCGGTTAGCGCGTGAATGAATTGTATAAGTGCTAACCGGGTCTTTCTACAAATAACTGATTCTCCTTCTCAAGGTAACCAGGTCACCCGGTTATAGAGTCTGTGACTCACAGCTGCCTGTGCCAAATTTGTCTATTTTCTTTCCTGCGACTTAGCTGATCTTTTCTTAGCTTTTAGCGGACCGACTCTCCTTTTATCATATCCAAACTAATTTCTCTTGCCGAATTTCCATCTGCACACAAAAACTAAGAATTGGATGCAATTTATCCCCATTAGATATTTATTCATCAGACACACAAATTATTCCAGATTTCTGGAGAAGTTATTTCTAAAACTAAAATCCGCTTACCTAACTAAAACTTAAATTAACTGGCTACAATGGGTTAAAAAGGAATTAAAATAAGTATAAATTATTTAATATTGTCCCTAATTAAATAGATAAAATATCAACCTAATAAATACCTCCATACTTGAATTTTTGCTCATCCCCGAGCAACAAAATAATTTAGCAAGAAATTCATGAATTAACCAAATCTCATATTAAAATTCTCAAAAACACAAGTTCAGAATTTATGGTAAAATCACACTTGATCAAAAATTTAGGACACTCGTTTAAAAATTGGTTTCTTTAGTTATTATACATATCAATTCCATTCCAACCAATAGATTTTCATATCACAAAGTTCTGCATATAAACTCAACTCACTTTAATCATTAAGTTACTACAAACAATAATAGTAAGAGAAAGTTATTTATATATACATATTTATTATTATTTTTTGTTTTTTGTTTTTTTTTTTTTGCTTTCACATCCCCTTTCCTCATAATTGCTTCACTATATTTTAATTGAATCGAGGAATGAAGTAAACACCCTCAATCCAAATTACTCTATAGCTTCGCTTCACATATAATTTTAATTTAAAAACATTGATGTGAGAGGAAATTTTTTTTTTTCTAAAGGGGGTTTTGTGCTTTCTTTGCAACAATATTACTTGCGCTAATTGCATTACCGCTTTTATAGAGCGTACTTTCCTTACTTAAACTGTGTTTGGGCCTAACTCAAAGATTTCAAACTATTGTAGGGTTTATACTTAGATTCTCTATGATAATCAAATCTACCAACCTTAAATTCAATAGATATGTATTCTCTTATGCGTCAAAGTTAAAAATTTTAAGTGTCCAAAACTTAAGGTCAAGAAGATTAAACAATAAATAAAAATTTGACTCTTAAGAAATTTTAATAACTTGATTTGGTATAAATTCTAAACAACTTATGCTGATTTGGGGGTATAAGTTTCTTTATTGATATATTAAATACCTAATTTAAAAGACAATAATAAAAAAAATAATACTTATTCTATCAAAATAAAAGAACTAAACTAAGGACATTAACCTAGACTCCTAACAACCCCCCCATTAAGTTTCCATAGCCTAAGATGAACCCCCCATATCGCTACCTTCATCTTCAGATGGATCCATCTCCCAACCGGATGATGGATCTATTTCTTCATTATTGTCCAAATCCATATCCCCATTGTTGCTCTTATCCTCCTCATCATCTGAAGAAATACAAATGATTTCTGCCTCCATTGGAACAACTCTTTGAGCA
>CANXYC011266655.1:0-10283 GCA_948193065.1 Aleurites moluccanus | reverse complement strand
TATTGATGATACCTTATGAACTTGATATTATTCAGTTCTTGATTATATTCGATTGATATCCTTATTGTCTGACCCAATTGTTATTGCGATGCATGTGAATTCACTGAGTATCATCTATACTCACTGCTCATTGTTTACCCTTTCAGGAGATGATTAGAGTTGCAAAATCCAGACTTTCATTTCTCCGAGGATTTTGCAACAGATATCTGATGTACATTCCAAATACTAATTTTGTATAACAATTATATTTTGGTGTTCATAATCTAGCTGCTCCATGGGTATGTACGGGTTAGCTAGGAAATGAACATGTATCCAACTGATGATACCATGATATGGAAAAATATATGTTATGATTGATATGATCCTGTGGGTAGTGTGAATATAATTGATTGAGAATTTATGACAGGTTGTGATTGAAAACGAATGAATAGAGATTGTATATACATGTATATTGTATTGATAGGATTGATATGGCAGATATTGGGTTCTACGGGTGCCGGTCGCCATTGGCATCTCCCGTGCCCTAGGACCGTCGCGGCTCGCGAGAACGGGTCGTGACACACTTAGTTGGATAGTGCTCAAATATAGTTGTCACCTTATGATACATGGTCAGCATATAAGAGAAATTTTACTGATATTAGTAAAATGAGATATAAAAATAAGACTGAGCATGGTATTAAAAAGACAGAAAAATTATGGATTCCTTGAGGGTCAAAGCACTAAACTGCAGGATATTTTCTACAATTTCACCTAATAGGAAACTGTCAAAATTAGACCAGCATTTGATGGAATTAGGAAGATAAAAAAAAATGACAGAATAGTCATCCAGGAAAAACAGGGTTTCGAAAGGGATAAAAGGAAAAATTTTCCACCCTTTACCAATTTTGAGTGAAGTGGCTATTCATAAACTGCCATGAAATAAAGTATAACCTAAATAAAAAGGAAGCAAGAAAGGATTTGAGACGCCAAGAACATAAAATTGATGCTTCTAACTTTCCTAAGTTATAATCAAAAGACATACCCATTATGATGGCCATGTCCTCCTTTTGGTTGAAGCCTCATGACACCATTCGGTAGGCTCATCTCATCATAGATCTACGAATTCAAATAAACGTGAGGTCAATATGATCTAAATATTAATACATTGATGCAATCAAATTTCTTTTGCACTGCAGCAACGTATTGAAAAGCATACCAATAAAATATGGCGCAGAGGCACTTGATAATAAGCAGCAAGTGGTCCAACCTTGGCAACAATGAAAAGAAGAAAAGTTAAGCATACAAATTAGCTGCTTATGGTAGTCACAAGAAACACTTAAAATATCTAATACAAGTGATCCATTAAGAAAAGTTTGATGAAACATATACATGATTTTGGACATATGATAAAGTTGAAGAATCATGTCCATTCCAGTTCCACTATTCTCTTAATTCTAAAAGATAGTTCAATTAAATTTTATCATTGTCCTGTGCCCCACACTCTCCAAAGGAGAAAAAGAAAAGGAACAGATTAAAATCAATCACCCAACTTTTTATAACTCAATCTACTGACAATTTCTTGCATGTCCTTCATGTGCAGCTATATTTAGAGTTTTATCTGGCATAAGACACCTGGCACTCCTATATTTATTTATTCAACACCTCAAAGCAAATAATCAGAAATGTAAATCAGCTAAATCGATGTTCAGCAAATCAAAGTAGCGGTTGAAATTAGGTCACCCCATCAGCACTCAAATTTTTTCACAATCCAATATACTAATCTTCCAGTATACACCATTGGAGTTGACATACTAACAACTGCTTCTCAGATATGAATTCTAGTGATAAATATACATTTCTGCAAAGCAAAACAGATGGAGCAGTACTTAAAATTGTATTGAGATAAGTAAATTTAGTTTATCAATTCTTTTTATTTTTTCACTTTCCCATGTTATTTTATGTTGTAGAGCTTATCTGCTTTCATCCAACGGCAAATCATGGAAAAACAGTCATAACTGAGATTGCTTTTCAAAAGAAACACTGAATCAATCAAGACAATACACAACTATGCAAATATGTGCAATTTCTGGAGTTCAACTGTTTAAACAAAGCAATCGGGATGCCACATAGCAATTGATAGGCTTAATTGGTGGCTTTGGCTTACCTTTAAAGAGCTGAAATCTGCAACGTCTATTGCTAAAAATCATAGTGATTGATATCATATTCTATAACATTTTATAGTGATAAAGGATGTTATATGATATTCCAACTATATATGCAATTACATTCCCAAGGATATCAGTATAAATTGCCAGACACGTCAAGTAAAAACTTAAGGAAATTGCAATGACAAGGTCACTCAAGCTGTCAAATAAGAAGAGATAGAACTAACCGATTCCCCACTAAAATTCATGTATGCCAGAGGTTTTGCCAACAGAATTGGAACCTCTTTAATGCAACCTGTACTGATCACACAAAGAATCAAAAGAAACCATCAAACAAATGCCAAACAAAAAAAGGATTTCACAAACATAAATAAGCAAAAAAAATTCAACTTGACAACCTATTCCAATCAGAGCTTTTGATTGAATTGTGTTCATCACAACACCTTCTGCTTGAGCAATTCGATCAATCATTTCAAAACCAACCTGATAGATGTAATCTTCTTAAATCAATAACATACCACAACAAAATTAAAGCCAGCAAATTCATAAGATTCATTTAATTACATTACATTGTGTCTAGTGCCATGGTACTTATTTCCAGGGTTACCCAATCCAACAATTAGCCAAGGAGTATACTCTACTTTAACTCCACTGCTGTTATTTGAAACTGAAGCACGTACAGATAACCTAGAAGGAACTAAATACTTTTGTTGAAAGAGAGAATTTCTTGGAGAGAAAATGCAAGTATTAGAGGTTGAGACCGAAAACAACATTGACCTACACATAAAAATGAGCTATAGTTACTTAATAAACATTACTGTATTAAATCAAATAATGAGAAGAATGTACTCTTTAAATTACTGAATACAAAATACAAAATCAGAAATACAATTCCAGCAATTTAAAAGCTCAAAGAGATTTCTACATAAACGGGGCTCCAAAAAAAATCCAAAATAGAGATAACATTAATACAGAAACAACTGAATACTCATTTCTGATAAGCTCAGAAGCGGCACAAAAATACACAAAGTCGGTTCAAAAAAACAAAAAATCGCAAGTTACCCAGATAAGAAACTCCACAGACTCCTTAAAAGAGGAACTCGGAACTGACCTTTTTATGTTTGGTATACTTCAAATTCGTAAAAGAAAATAGTAGGAGTAGGAGGGAGTCGAGACAGAAAGACAAAGCTAATGGCGGAGCTGAAAGCCTGATAATTTTTTAGGCTTAGCCGTTCAGCAGCGAGAAGCGCTTGTTTGGACACGAAACGAAAGTATGTCAAGTCTTGGATTTCTAATTCCATTACAAAAATATCAGAGACCCGCTCTCCACAGTTTGGACTTTGGGTCCATAGACTGAGCTTGTAAATGGGACTTGGGCTGTGTAAATTATGACTTGGGCTGTATCAGACTTTGAGCTAGGCATGAGCTTCATTTACCCTATATTTGGTAAAATATAAATTAAATGTTAAAATTTTAAGTGATATATTTTTTTTTAAATTATAAAAATATTTTAAAAAATATAATACGAGTGTAAATTTCAAGTTAAAAATTTTAAATAATTTTTAATTAGTTGAGACTTTCAATATAAATATTATTAAATAATTTAAAACGATTTAGTACGGTAAATTTTTATAACATCATATATTTATTTTTTAATTTGAAAAATTCTAGAAGAATTTAATTTGTTAATGATCTAAGTTAATAACCATGTGTTTATATAGCAAGAAAATAGGATCCAATTAAGCTATGCATACACTTAGCCTAATTTGTTCATTTTTGCATGAATTTATAACAAATTTAATTCAATATATTTAATAAAAATCTAATTAAGTGTTTTGGTGTTTAGGAAGTGAAAAATATGAATTACTAACTGTTTTTGAGAGTTAAATGCGATTAATAGTCATTAGGGTATAAAAAGAAGTAGAAAATTAATTTTTTGGGAGAAATCACATATTTGGCCGTTAAAAAAATCCATTGTCTTTAAACTAAAAATCCCTTTTAATTATTCCGGTCTTTATATTGTTGGAAATTTTACGTGGCAATTTATTAATAATTTTAAATATTATTTTATATTTTTTAATATGCCACGTCAGATTCCACTAATTCTTTCTTTCTCTCTCCTTCCTCAATCACTCTTGCGCCTGCTTCTCTCTCCTTCTTCAACAACTGTGGCCTGAATCAATTCTAAATTCCTTTCCAAAAATTTTATCAACAAATCAAGTCTGCAACCAATACCTCTATTAACAAAAACGAAAGACTGCAAATCTTATTTTCACCTTCTATCAACATGATTCAGCACCACAAGAACAGTAATTATATCCCCAAATTCGCCTCAAATCTAAATAAAAATAATGAAGCATGAGCCAAAAAAAATTTCTAATTTTTTTTTTAAAAAAAAGAAAAGATAAAGAAGCTGAAACAATACAAATCAAGGAAATGGGAATTGAACAAAAACAACTGACACTCAACTCTATTAAAAAAGAAGAAGAGGGCGAAACAATACAAATCAAGAAATGGGATTTGAACAAAAACAGTTGGCACTCAACTCTTAGCTTCAAAATCATGGCCAATAATGTAAGTTATTTTTAGTTTTTCTTTTTAATGGAGTTTGTCACTCCATTAACAGTAGTGGTTCATTTCTGCTCTCATTATCATTATTAATTATCCATTATCACCATTAACTATGATAGACAGTTAATGGTGAAAAATATATTTAGAGATCCGTATATTTGTTTTCATAATAAACAAAAATTTATTTTCTGAATTGAAGAGGAAAAAACTCAAAAAATTATTCCTGTAATTTATAGTTATTCCTACAATAACAACAAATAATGACTGAAAATATTTATAATTTAATTTTCACTGCATTATCTTAAATAGATAAAATATAATTATTTTTAGTTAATTTTATTTTAGTCATTCATATTTTATATAATTTGCTCTTACAGTGTCACTTAACTTGAAAAGAATCAACTTCAATGCTTAAAGAATGAACCATATCCCATTCAATCTAAGAAATCAAACCCAACTAACTAATAAACAAACAAATCACCCTTCAATTACCCACTAAACAAATAAAAATCCAAAGACTTTGTCTTTCTAAGCTATTTTCTCATCTTCTAAAAATATAAATATCTGAGAGAATGAATTTTCTCCATGAAAAATCAAACTCAAAAGAAAGAGAATCCGAATGTTTAGAGAAAGGGAATCAAAATTCCAACTTTATAATTCACCAAAACAAAACAAAAATTTAAAAAAGGGGAAATTTCCCATTTCACTTGAGGATCAAAAAGAGCCAGAAGATTTTAACTACTTTTTCTCTCTATCTCTGGTTTATAAAAAGATTTTAACTTATAAACAAACAAAGAAAATGTAAGAAGCACAGAAGAAACGACAGAGAAGCTCGCGTCGACGGTGTGGGCTAATGGGTCTCGATCTCGACCTTCAAGTGCGATCAGGTGGCGACGACGGTGTGTTTCGGAGACAAGCTTGACTAGAAACAAATTGAAGAAATTGAGAGAGTTGAGCGTGTCCTGCTTTTGAGTGATTTTAGACAATAACCTATCAGAAAACTTATGAAAATAAAGAATTAAAAAATTTGAAATTTAATTAAAATCGAATCAATTAAATAAAAATAAAAATAAAAATAATTAAATTTAATATTATATAATATAAAAAATATATAATAAAAAAATAATTCAATTAATTTTAAAATAATAATATAATAATAACTAATTATTATAAAAATAAAAATTATTATAATTAATTTTTCATAAAATTATAAAAAAAATTAATATCATATATTATTATATAAAAAAATTCAATTAATGTATCATACTAGTTATCTTTTAATTTTTTAATATTTAAATAATTTAACAAGAGTTAAATTATAATTAAATTAAATATATAATAAATATAAAATATACTATAATTATATTACATATTAAAATATGATAAATAAAATATATTTATATAAAATAAATAAATTAATACACAATAGTTAATAAATATATTAAATAATAATTAAAATAAAATTTTAAACTTCAAAAATATATATATATATATATATATATATATATATATATATATATATATATTAAGGATATATTAAATTTAATAGGTTTAATTATCTTAAAAAACTAATAGTATAATTATTAATTAATTAAATTATTTGATAATTATAAATATTCAGTTTATGAAAATATTAACAAAATTTATCATTAGTATAATGAAAAAAAATCATAGAAAACTTTTGAAAGGTTTTGAGTTCGAATCACTTTGAACACAAAAATTTATTATAAAAAGGTTAATTACTATTTCTCTCTATCATAATAAACTAATTTCCTCCCCACCTTTCAAAAATATACTAACTCTTACTGCGATTGTTTAAAGTTGTCAAAAAATATAAAAATAAATTTTTTAACCTTAAAAAAAATTTAAAACAAAAATATAATATAATTAATTAAAAATAAAAGGTATAAGTATTTTTATTTTTTTACTATCCTTGTTGACCATTTTAGGGTTGACTAACAACAAAATTTGACAAAAGGGTCTAATAGTATATTATGACATTTATCAGGAGAAAGTTAGTATATTTTTAAAAGGTCAATGATGAGTTAATATATTGAGTCATTCTACAGAAAAAAATCGTAATTAACTCTTAAATTTTTTTTTTAAGAACAAACGGCATCATTTTGATTAAAACTTAAAAAAAAAATAAAAAAGTTGACTCTTTCAAATTGAAAAAATCGATTTGATTCAATCGATTCACCGGTTAATTAATCGATTCACCAATTTTTATGGGGCGGATAAAAAGAAATAGACTAAATAGATCGTTCAATCGGTTTTTGATTTTTCTGATCAAATCGATCAATTTGATATGATTTTAATAACACTAGTTCTAGATTCAATATACTCATTTTCTTTTCCTTTACAGCTACTTGGCTTAAAGAAAAATAAAATTAAGTCTAGAGAAAAGAAAAGAAAAAAAAGATGAAGATGAAGAAAAAGGAGTAAAAAGGGAAGGTGTGTGGAAAAAAAGGCAGGAGATAAAATAAAGTGGACTTGATCCTCGATAACCATAAAACATCATTTAAAAATAATTAATATTAGTAAGAAAACAGGTTTAAGATAATCGATGCAATAAAATAAATTTCTTAAGATTTTTGCGTTATAAATTAAAATTTAGAGACATTAATGAATTAAATTTTAAATTTAAAGATAACAGGTGTTTTTAACCCATATTTGATACATGATCATGAATAATAACTCGATAATAGTAGATATTTTTAGCTTTTATTTGATTTTTTACTTCAAGTTTCAGCTACCAAATTTCATCTTTATCATGCACATCAAAGAGCTAAAATTTTTGTCTCTCTCTTTCTTTTATTCTTCCATGTCTAAACCATTCAAGTTTTCTTTCTTCTTCTTATTTTCTTTCTAAATTAACAATAACTCCATATTAAACTTTGATTTTAGTAGAACAAGTGATTTCCAACCTTAAATTCTTCCTTTTTTTTTTTTTTTATCTTGGTGCATGTGATTCATCTGGTTTAAAGCAAGATAAGTAAGTTAAATTTTATTTCTTACTTCTTTAATTTGAGACTGAAATTTATTGAGTTAGTGGCCGGATTAGTAGTTAGAAAGTGTTTATCAGGTGGTTAGTGTGTATATATATATATATATATATATATATATATACCCTAGAGTGATTTATGTGAGTTTATGTTGAATTAGTTGGTCAATGTGTGATTTTATGAAGTTAAATGATTTACATATGTTGATCTATAATATATAAGAAAACTTTAAAAAATGAACTTTCAAACAATTCAGCATTGTATATATTAGTAGTTAAGTATGTTAATATATGAATCATATGAATTATATTTTTGATGGTGGCTAAATATGTTTGTAAATGAAGCATAAGATTAGAATTCTATAGTTAAACTTAAAACTTAGTAGATTATTGTGTAAGAGTTAGCTTCTCAAGTGTTAGAGTTAGTACTGAATTATTGTTCTTTTTGTAGGAGGTGATTTACGTGAGGATAGATCCAATTTCTATTTGCTTTGAGTGAAAACTTTATTAGTGAAATTGGAGTGTTCAAATCAAGTTTAAGGTGAATTATGGAATATGTTAAAAGTTGATGTATACTTTATGCTCTTTATTCATAACTATGATTTATTACTTGTTTTCCATGGACTTACATTGCATCTAAATTTGCCTATTAAATTATTGAAATTGAGATACTGTTATTCAACTATTGATAATGAGCCAATATTGTTCTTGAACTTGATATTTAAGCTATGAGGGCCATTGGGCTATTATGTTATTTTTTGATCTAACAAAGTCATAACTAAGTGTAAACTATACAATTGATAAAAATGATTTATTAATAGAAAAAAATACTATTAAATTATGTGTATCAATGACTTGACTGATAAGATTTTAAATTATTAAATTCCTGTATGAAGAGAACTATATAACTCTAGGCATATGTCCTAATAAAATATATATGATTATTCTAGGAATAGGTAGAGCCCATAATTTATTATATTATGTATATTATGATATGTTAAATTTATACATTATGTTTTGATTGATTATTATCCATTTATTCAAGGGCTACATTTTATGTAATGATTCATAACTTATGATTGGAACTAAATTATGAGAATAATTATCTTTCTAAAAACTCCCAAATTTTAATATATTTCATAATTTATTGAGTTTGAAGGCTCATCACTCTTTTTCTATTTTTTTTTAGGTGCTAAAACATAGAGGATACAATTTATTGATTCTCTTTCTTCTTCAAGAAGCAAGGTATCATGTATAGTTTTAAATAACTCTTTTATTGTAAATTAAAGTTATTATGTTATGTTAGATATTTCGTAGTACTTGTAGTTATAGTAAATATATATTGATTACAAATTAACAATTATGTAACTTTATGATGATGTAAATAGTATTATATTTATTATTGAACTTTCTTTTGTTGGGTTAAAGATGATGGTTTAAAGATAAATTTATTTTGTCTCTATAATGTACCATATATAACAAATTATTTTGTTAAATGATAATATATAGGACAAATTATAATTATATACAACCTTTAAATATATGTAAGATATTGATGTGCTCAGTAAGTGTAATCTAGAAATTATGCAGACATTAAAAATAAATTGATTTTATTGAGGCAATGTAATTAATATTTGGCAATTTCATGTATTAATTGAATTCTACAAATTAGTGATTTTAAACGTATTTATATTTTAAGACCGTTACACTAATGAAATTATAGTATGATAATAATTTTAAATTCTAAGTCAAGTTATAAAACACCACAATTATAATTAAATAAATGAATTAAGCTTAATTATTTTATTGGGAAATTTTCAATTTTTGTTTTTATTAAATTTTTTTTGTTCCAATTCGGGTACTTTACAGTTTATTCCCTTTATTCAATGAGGGAACTGAGAAAGATAAGTTTGGAAGAGAAAAATTACAGTTATCAACTTTCATTTTTTTTAAATTATGTCAAAAATGAAATGGTAATTTAATATGCCTCACATTTCTCTCAATTTTACATAGATTTTCAATTCCCATATTTTTTTTTCCTTCTATTTTATTCTCTTTTCTAAGCAATAAGAATATGTATTCCCTAGCTAAGGAAAATAATTCATCTTATACTGTAAAACAAACTATTATTACAATTCATATTTAATAATCGCCAATAGGATTCTTTTGCTCAAAGTAGTATTATCTTTTACCACCCAAGAGCCTAATCTGGATCGTAAAAAGTTTAAACTCCTTAATAAATTCCTTAATAAATTATATATTATAACCGTAAACGGAGCCACAATGTGGAGCTTTTTTCTTAAAAATAAAAAAAATAAAAAATAAATACCATTTTGTAATAAAATCTATTAATTTTACTCATTTATATCAATCGCGCGGGCAATGGATGCGCTGTCTTCAATCAACAGTTGCACAGTGCACAACGCATGTGGTACATGCGCTGCACAGTGTAACTAAAAATATTATATTTTTTATCTACCTAAAAATTAACCCTAATATTCATAAATTAACACTATCATAATTTTAACTAAAAATGTTATTAATTAATTTTAACTAAAAATATT
>CANXYC011266434.1:0-12582 GCA_948193065.1 Aleurites moluccanus | reverse complement strand
AGGATGGGGATGATTATTTGTGAAGGATGGAAGGTTGGATCATGGGTTTTAGGTATAGTGTGAAGAAATTGAAACCCTTAAAACTCCTACAATGGTGACCGGCTATGGTTGGTGTAAAAATAGAGAAGATGACTTAATTTGTGCTAAGGGTTACATGTATAGGTTTAAAATTTCCCATATTTACCATTTTGCCATTTTCCAATTTAAATTTCTATCTCATTTTTCTTTTAATTCTTTAAATACTTTTCTACATTTAATTTCTCCCCTATATATTTTTAATACACTTTTTATAATGTCTATTTTAATGTTCATTAAGGCCACTTTGTCAAAAGAGCTACAATTATTTAATTAAAAATTGAGTTCTATGCGATGCTTATAATTAAGCTTATTTAGAGTTTCTAACTAGAATTAATTATTTCATTCAATTAAATTATCAACTAAATTCTATAATTCCCTTTAATATCTATATTTAATTATCCTTGATTAATTTCGATTATTGATCTCTTGAGAATCTCGAAAAAAAAAGAAAAAAAAATTCTACCCGATTGATGATTCATTCGATTTTTCATAAATCCCTTTTAAACTCTCAATATTTCTTCTTAATTTCCTTTTAAACTTGGGTGAGTTATTACATGCCCTATTTCAAAGCAACAAAGAATTCCTTTTCCTATTAGTCAAATACACACTAGAAGACCCTTCAAAATGATACATATTGATCTTTGGGGACCTTATATGTTAGTCTCACTTACTGGAGCATATTATGTGCTGACTTTGATGGATGATTTTAGCAAAGGAACTTGGACTTACTTATTGAAAGACAAAACATAAACCTATTATCAACTAAAGATATTTTTTAACCTTGTTCAAAATTAGTTCAATCAAATAGTTAAGGTGGTGAGAAGTGATAATGGTAGTGAATTCACTAACCAATAGTTTCAAACTTTATTATCTGACCTAGAAAACATTCATCAAAGATCCTGTCTATATACACCCCAACAAAATGGGCTGGTGGAAAGGAAACATAAACACCTACTTCAAATAGCCAGATCTTTGATATTTCAGCCCAACTTGCCTGGAAAATTTTAGGGAGAATTTATTTTAACTTCTAGTTTTTTTATAAACAAGATGCCAACCAAACTCCTAAACTGGAAAACACCATTCGAGGTATTAAATGGAAAGCCACCAGATTACCTTAACCTTAGAGTATTTGGTTGTTTATGCTATGCAACTAATACAAAACCCCATAAAAACAAGTTTGAGGCTGGGGCATACAAGTCAGTACTCATAGGATATATAGTTGGGCAGAAAGCCTATAAATTGTATGATCTTCAAAATCATAAGATCTTTGTCTTTAGAGATGTGATATTTAGTGAGTTTGCCTTTCCTTTCAAAGATAAAAATTCAAACATTTCTCAAGTTTTTCTTGAAAATCCAGAAGTTGTTTTACCTTTACCTTTTGAATCTTTTAATCCTAATCCCATAACTCAAGATCATTTATATTCAGATTCTCATTTAGAGTCATTAACCCATGAAAATAGTCCTTTCTTACAAATGCTTACTACTTCCAGATGCAATAGAGCCTATGCATGAGAATACTGGAACCTATTGACAATATCTCACAACCTGAACCTAGTCATTTGATTCCTTCTCTTAAACATAGTACCAGACCTATTAAAAGACCACAGTGGTTATTGTATCCTTTACTCAAATTACACAAAATAATATTGCTATGATTGCACATGCTTCCAAACCAAAACCTGGAAAACCTTATCCAATTAACCCATATACTTTTATCTTACTTGAAATTGACACAACACACATCATGTTGCAAATGCTTCAACTATTTCAGAACCTCATTCTTATATTCAAGCTAAACACAATCCTCATTGGTTACAAGCTATGATAGAAGAGTTAAAGGCATTAGAGTTTAATGAGACTTGGGATGTAATGAAACTACCTAAGCGAAAGAAACCAATAGGTTGTAAGTGGGTGAATAAGGTGAAATAAAAACCTGATGGCAATATGGATAGGTACAAAGCAAGGCAGGATTTCAATGACAGTTTTTTCCTTGTTGCAAAAATTGTCACTGTCAGATTATTCTTAGCTAGAGCTGTTGCTAGAAATTGGGACGTTCACCAAGGTGACACTAACAATGCATTTTTGCATGAGTTTTTAGAAAAGGAAGTTTATATGAGTCTTCTGAGGGCTATACATCATATACAAGTTCCAAGGTCTGTAAGCTTAAGAAATCATTGTATGGCTTGAAACAAACTTCTAGACAATGAAATTTGGAATTTACTGCCATCAAAATTTTGAGCTTACTCAATCAGTATATGGTCATTATCTCTTTACTAAGAGTATTTCTAATGGGTTTTTGGCCATTTTCATCTATGTAAATGATGTGCTTATCACATGCAGTAATGAGGAAGACATGGCAACAGTTAAGAAATTTCTAGACCACTAGTTTACCATTAAGGACTTAGGTTTAACTAAATACTTTATTGGACTATAAATAAATAAGAATAATTATGAGATTTACATTAATCAAAGAAATTATTTCATAGATATACTTCAAGATGTTGGACTCACAGGGGCAAAACTAGCACTATCACCTTTCCCTTCTCACCTAATGCTCCTGGTTCTGAGTTACTAGAGGATCTTGAGTCTTATAAAAGACTAGTTGGTAGATTACTATACTTAAATTTTATTTGGTCAGACATAACCTATGCATCCTAACAACTAAGTCAATTTATGCATAGTCCAAGGAAGCATCACATGGAGGCAACACTTCATGTCCCTAAGTACTTCAAGGGTTGTCCATCCACAGGGCTTTTCTATCCAACAGCTTCCAATACCTTCAACTCACAACATTTTCAGATGCAGATTGGGATATATGTCTTACAACAAAGAAGTCTCTCACTGGCTTTTGCATTTTCTTAGGCCCTTCTTGGTTTTCCAAGAAACCAAGAAACAAACCATAGTATTCAAATCCTCAGTTGAGGTAGAATATCAAAGTATGGCAGCCATAGTTTGTGAACTTCAATACCTTTCTTATTTGCTGCAAAACTTTCAGGTTTTTCTTACTTTGCCCATTCCATTTCACTGTGACAATCAAGCAACACTTTATATTACCGTTAATCCTGTATTCCATGAGCGAACGAAGTATCTTGAAATTGATTATCATATTGTGTGAAATAAGTTCAAAGAAAGCTTTATTAATCCTATGCATATGAACAACAAGTCTCAATTAGCTGATTTGTTTATAAAACTATTGGTCTCCACAGCTCATCACCTGTTATTGTCCAAGATGAGCTTGTTTCACCAACCTCCATCTTGAGTGGAGATGTAAATATATTTATATATTAATCAGTTTGATTTTTAGTTTAATAGTTAGTTTTAGTTTCTATTACAAAGTAATATTAGATGTTGTGGCACTATATTAGTTTGTTGATGTAGTGTATTCACTTTATGTATATACAAATAGTTTTTTTTTTCTCTTTCCTTGTGAGCAGATTTTGACAATTAAAGAGAAACAAATTTGTTTTCCCATTTTCTATTCTCTCGATTAAACTAGAGTTTCAGACTTGTTCATAATTGAGTGGTGAAAATTAATTCTGTAAATTTTACCAATCATATTTAAAATTTCTAGGATATTTCATAATTAAGTTGATATATCAAAGGGATTTAGTAATCAATTTTCAAATCTATAACATATTCTCATTCTAGTTTAAAATGTTTATAGATTGAATTATAAATTTTTTTTTGGGTTAATCATGTATCGGCTCTGTTTGTTATTTGTTAATTTACAGTTTACTCAAACAAAAGATGAAATAAAAATAATAAATACTGAGTAATAACATTTTAACTTTAATAGGTAAAATAACATATTATATTATCATTAAACTCTGTTAGAAAAAAAATCTCACATTAAATAATGATAAAATATATAAATGAGTTATAAGTGAATGAGTGTTGAATCTAGTATAAATTAATTGGTTTTGTGCAAATAAATTTTAATACTTACTCATTTATTAGTCCATTGTACGAGCTCATAAATTTTAATATGATATCATAGTTTCATGCTCAAACAGAGCTTGATGGTGAGATCCATATTTAAATCTCCGTTGTTGGACCTAGTTCGGACTGAAACTAAAAAAAAAAAAGATGTCATTCAATCTATTTGTAAGCAAATATCAATCAACCTGTTAATGTTACTTACAAACCAAGCCAAAAATACTTCACACCGAATAAATAACTTATAAGTGAATGGATATCAAATCTAATACAACACTGATATGAACTTTAATAAACTCAATTTTTCACCTTTGTTTGTTGTGGTTTTTCGTTTTCATTATAGCTATGACGAAATTATGTGGGAGTTTTGGGTGTATGGTTCTCAAATTTTTTAAAATAAATTTTTATATCCTTTATATTTTTTAATATATTTTTAAAAATGTACTACACTAGTCCCTAAAAGTTTAAAATTATTGTTTTAAGTTTTATATTTTAAAATAATATATATATTTAACCCCTCTAAATATTAAATTTTTAACTAATATATATATATATATCAAAAAAATTTTCCATAAAATATCTATAAATTTCTCTAATTTTCTTAATATTTTATTTATTATCAATATATTATTTTTTATATATAATTTCATGTTAATTATAGTTTCATGGATTAAAAATCTTCTTTTTCTACACTTATTGTTTCTTTTATTACAAATGCTAAGGTTACTTTTTCAAATAATCTATATTTACTTGTATTTTTGACATATTTACTTAACTTGATTGGTGGTGCCTTGATTTTTTTTTTCATTTTTCTTGTAGATGATATGCATTAACATAAGCTAGCAGAAACATAGAATAAATTTTTTTCTTTCATTTTTTTATTGGAACTTGTAGAAATATCCCTTGATTACATGTTTTAATATTTCAACTGTCTAAAACAATAATTTTATTTTCTTTTTTCGTCTGTTTTAAATTAATATATGCAATATATTATAGTATAAATTTAAAATAAAACTTGTTGTAATCAATAATTTATGAATATCTTGTGTCATTTTATAAATGTAATTAAAGTATGAATATAATGATATTTGATATGTCATTACAAGCTGAATAATATTGTCACTGTAAATGTAATATAAAAGTTTGTATCAAACGTAACTCTAACACATAACAATACTGATATAAGTGTTATTTTTTTTTGACGTTTAAGAAAAATATTGGTACAAAGTTTATAAAATATCTAAATCTACTTATTTTTCTTTTATATATATATATATATATATATATATATATATATATATATATATATATATATATATATGTTGAGAAAAGTATCACATATCGAATAATGATAATATATATAAATGACTTATAAGTAAATTGATATTAGATCCAGTACAAACTAATTAATTTTATGCAACTGAATTTCAATAATCACTACTTATAAACCCACTTGTGTATGGAACCATGAATTTTAATGATATATTTATTTATTTTGTTAAGTGGGATATGACTAACAGCAAAATTAGATAAAAGGGTCTAGTAATATATTGTGACATTAATTAGGGGGGAGTTAGTGTATCTTTAAAAGGACAGGAGGAAACTAGTGTATTGGGTCATTCTATAGAGAGAAATCGTAATTAACCATTTTTATATTATAAATGCTAAGGTTACTTTTTCAAATACTTTATATTTATCTGTATCTTTGACATATTTACTTAACTTGATTGGTGGTACCTTGATATTTTTTTTCTTTTTCTTTTAGCTGAGATGTATTGAGATAGGCTAGATATTAGGTGTTCGAGATTATTTGCTAATGGGATAATTTACTTGATTGAAACATGGAGTAGTGGACATTAATAGTAGAAACGTAGAATAAATTTATTTTCTTCCATTTTATTATTGGAACTTGTAGAAATGACCTCATAATTACATGTTTTAATATTTCATCCATTTAAAACAACAATTTTATTTTCCATTTTCATCCGTTTTAAATTAATATATGCTATATATTGTATTATAAATTTATAATAATACGTTGCAATAATTATTATAATCAATAATTTATGATTATTTTTTGTGTCATTTTATAAATGTAATTATAGTATGATAATAATGATATTTGATATGTTATTACAAGTTGGATAATATTGTCACTGTAAATGTAATACAAAAATTTGTATCAAATATAACTCTAACACATAGCAATACTGATATAAGTGATATTTTTTTGACATTAAGAAAAATGTTGATACAAGTTTATAAAATATTTAATCCACTTATTTTTCTTATATATAAAGGATTTATAAGTAAATGGATATTGGATCTAGTACAAATCAATTAATTTTAGGCAACTAAATTTCAATATTCATCCACTTATATGCCCACTTGTATACGGACCCATGAATTTTAATAATATATTTATTTGCTTTGTTAAGTGGGATATGAATAGCATCAAAATTGGATGAAAGGGTCTAATAGTATATTATGACATCCATCAGCAGGGAGTTAGTATATTTTTAAAAGGTTAGGGGGAAGTTAGTTGTAATACCTGTTATTTTTTTTTATTATTAATTGTATGTTTGTTGAATTGATTGAGGATATAGAAATGTTTTGAGGAATTCAGAATTTTGTATGCAGGGAGGAGTTTGAGGCTGGTTTCATGACTTTAAAGGAATAAATTGGAAAAGTGTAAAACATAAAAGATGTAGATTTATATCTCATATTTAGGTTTATAAAAGGGTTTTATGAAATTTTGTGTGTGTGAGGAGATATGCCTCTTTGACCAGGACTTGTCTGGTTCATTATTTTCTACAAGAATTTGAGAATGTTTAATTTTTTTGGGAATGATTGAAGCTGAATGAGCCAAAAGTGTAAATATAAGAAATATTCCTTTATGTATTATGTTGTTGACTATAAAATTTGAGGGGAATTGGATAAGTATAGCGTAGTTGAGAGTGGAAATTAATCAGAACTATTCAGATGATTTTGGGCAATAAAAGTCAGGGTGAACTTTAGAAATTCACCATAGTTTGTGTAGACCTCCTTTTGATTTGAATTTTGGATATTTGGACCTTTGAGTGTCTATTTTAAGTGACAAAAAGAATCAGGGAGTTTGGATGTCTGTAGCTCATTTGCGAGCTGGTCATGAGTTGACGAAAAAGGTTTTCCAGCTCGGCAGATATTAGTGGTGCGAGCCGACAATGCGAAGAGACATTGCGAGTTGGCAATGCGAAGTGGCATTTACGAGTTGGCATATGCAAAGTGAAATTGCCAAGGTAGAAATTGGCGAAGTGGGATTTCCGAGGTGGCAATAGGCGAAGAAGAGGATTGGCGAAGTGAAATTACCGAGGTGACAATTGACGAAGCAGAGAATTGGCAAAGTGGGATTGCCGAGGCGGCAATAGGCAAAGAGGAGAACTGGCGAAATGGAATTGTCGAGGTGAAAATTGGTAAAGAAGAGGATTGGCGAAGTGGGATTGCCGAGGCTACAATAGGCGAAGAGGAGAATTGGCGAAGTGGAATTGCCGAGGTGGCAATTGGCAAAGCAGAGAATTGGAGAAGTGGGATTGCCGAGGTGGCAATAGGCGAAGAAGAGGATTGGTGAAGTGGGATTACCGAGTTGACAATAGGCGAAGAGGAGAATTGGCGAAGTGGAATTTCTGAGGCGGCAATTGGTGAGGTGGCATTGGCGAAGTGGCATTCGCAAGCCGGCAATGTAAAGTGGAATTGTGAGCCAGCAATCCGGAATGGCATTTGCGAGATGGCTTATGTGAAGAGGCATTTGCCAGAGCGGATTGGCAAGGCGAGATGGCGAAGCGGAATTGAGAGGCAGTAGCCTATTTAACCAGTTATCCAGTAGCTATGTTTCATGATTTTCTTCTTTCTTTTCTTTCGTTCTTCTTCATTTCTTCTCCTATCTCTTTCCGATTTGTTCCATTCATTTTCTAATACATTAATACTCAGAATTAATGCATTAAATCACTATATTAACTCATTTAAAAGGCTTTAATCATCATTTCAGCCCAGATTCTTCAAGAACTCAGTTTTGGGGAAAATAAGATAATTTTCTCCAAACTTCATTTTCTCTTTAAATTAAGAATTTCTGGTAATTACAATAGTTATTATGAGTATATAGAGTCTATTATAAGTAATTTAAGACTATTGATTTTGATAAATATAGAAGATATCAAAATTTATGAAATTGATGAATAGTGACATGAATAGTAAGTACGTTTTGAATTTCAGATCTTCTTTAAGAGATAAATTAAATTGATGCTAGGAAACAATAATAGAGACTATAAGAGGGTTAAATTACAAGGAATTATATTATGTATTATTGATTAAGGAAAACCCTAATTTTGAGAATTTGAGAAAACTTTCATAGGAGAAGAGAACTCAAGAAATTTGAGGAGATTATTGAATGAACAAGCTATTGAGGGAAATACAAGGATAAATTTATTGAGGGGTAAGTATAAACATTGCATATGCATATTGCTCTTTGAGATTGAATATTCAATTCTTCTTAATATTTATCCATATGAACCTCATGTTTTGAAAGATTGTATTATGTACCTACATTATGAAATTCCCTTAATATTCTTAAATAAATGAAAATTTGTTTCATATGATTACCTTATATGTTGAAAATGACTTGGTCATTCTTCCTTGGACCAAGTTCATATGAAACCTTTTTGTTAATTTGAATAAATTTATGTTATATGTTGATGGTCTTGTGACCAATATGATTCTTGTGGAATTCAAATTATATGACCCATGATATGTTTATGTATAGAATTCTTTTCCCAATGAGAGTAAATTCATTGGTCCATTGTACACTTTGGGAACCTAGCTGATAGGGTTTTTATCAGTATTCCACCTAGAGGGGACCATGAGCTCTAGGCATATGCTCGACCAAGCATGTGTTTGCGATAAGGTAGCAAGGCTACTGATGTGCTCTGTTGTGATAAGGTAGCAAGGCTATTGATGCACTCTGCAGTTCTATCTTATGGTTTGACAGTGCTATTCAATTGTTAACACTTATATTCTTGTAAGCACTTATATTCTTGTAGGCTTAACCTTATGATATTTGTATATTCATATTCTTTTGACTTGATCTATATCATGCATATTTATATCTTACTGAGTTGAAGGCTCATTCCTCTTCTGTGGATTTCAGGTAGTAGTGTAGCTCGAAAGGGAGCTAATATAGAAGACAGAGCTTCTTGATTCATTCCTCCAAGAAGACTCTATGTAATTCTTTTGATATATATATATATATATATTCAATGGTTTGTATTATGGTATTGTATGTATGAGAAGTATACTCTAGAGCTCCGTAGTTAGATGCTGAGGATGATACTATTTTGATGTCTAAATTGTTATAATCGGGCTACCCTTATTCCTTAGTGATGTGGGAAGTATCTTTTAATCGGTAAGGAACAAGAGGAAATTCCATAATGATAAACATATATATGTATGAATGGTGATTGCATGAATCTTAGAAATGAATATTTTAATGTCAACCATATATGATGTGGATATGTAATGTGTATGAGATCTAGGATATGAGTGTTCTACCAGTTTATGGTGGCCTTAAGCCTACCCTTGCCCTAGGACCGTCGCACCACTGGAGTTGGGGTGTGACAAAGGTGGTATCAGTGCGATAAGTTTATAATGTTTAAGATAGAAAGAGTGATGTATGACTAAGTATTGATTAAGATAACAACAGAGCATAGGATTCATGTCTCGTCTATGTTATGTATTCCTCTGGGTAAATCTGCGTTAAGTATATGTGTTGTGAGTCTAAGTTTATTGTATTTCTCATCAGCATCGAAATGTCTCCACGTTGTAGTAAAAGGCGAAGACGAGGCCGTTCCAGGGGAGAGTTACCATTTAAAAGGGGTTCGGTAAATGGGTTTGGAAGTAATGAGGTTTCTAGTGCACCACAGGTAGATATGGCTATCATGGCTCGACAGATAGATCAACTACAGAGGAATTCTGAGATGATAGTTGAATTTATTATGCAGCAAAGACAACAACAGGTACCTCCGGTATGGGTAATTCCAGAGGTGTCAGTTCCTCCTACATATCCTTCAATTATGCCTCAGGTAGATGATGTATCAATTGAGAGGTACCTTAAGCCTATGCCCTCAAAGTTTAGGGAGATGGAGGATAGATTTAAGAGAAAAGGGAAGAAGAAAGTTAAGATGAGTAGCTCCTCCAAATATGAGAGAGGTATGAAGAATATGGGAGTAACTCAACAATCAGCCCTCTAGAGTAGGCATAGAGGACTTTTTGGGAGATCATAGCAGAGCCCGAATTCCTCCAGGTCAGCTGCTCAGACAACTTATGGTACAGTCAGATCTGCATCACATAAGACAAATCCTTTATGTTCTATGTGTGGTAAGTTTCATAAAGGGTCTTGTTTCCATGTGTAATACATGAGTAATTTATTTATTTATTTTTATTTTTGTTTTGATTGTTTATGAGTAATCTGTTTAGTATTTAGAAAAATTTTAGAATTTTGTTTTGATGAGATTTTGTGAAGTCAGTGCTGTGACTTCATGGAATATGTGAATAAGTGTGAATATAGAAGTTTTAGATTTATATTTTATTTTTTTATTTTACCTTGAGTCTATTTTGGCAATAACCTGTTTGTCAGTTGTGACTTTGTAATTAGAGGAATTATGCTTCCTCGATCAGAGCAAGTATGGCTTGTTATATGTTGCTTTAAGTCCGAGTATATTATTTTAGAATGATAGTGGCTGAGCAAGTCAGGTATTAGCATGGGAAGTGATTTCTATATGTGTTTTATAGTCAGTTGAAGAATTGAGGAAATTGGAAATTTTAGCATGTTTACAGGTCAGGTAGTGCGAGTTGGCAAGGAGAGTTTCCCAGCTCGACAGATCAGGTAGTGCGAGTTGGCGAGGAGAGTTTCCCAGCTCCGCAGATTAGGTAGTGCGAGTTGGCGAGGAGAGTTTCCCAGCTTGGAAGAGCAGGTAGTGCGAGTTAGCTTCTCTTTGCCCAGGTGGATTTGGCGAAGAGGATTTAGCGAGGTGGCCTTTGCTGAGGTGGATTTGGCGAAGAGGCCTTTGGCGAAGTGGCAATTGGCGAAGAGGATTTGGCAAGGAGGCCTTTGCTGAAGTGGCATTTGGCGAAGAGGATTAAGCGAAGAGAATTTGGCGAAGAGGACTTGGCGAAGAGGATGCGAGGCGGCATTTAGTAAAGCGGATGCGAGGTAGCATTTGGCGAGGTGAAATTTGCGAAGTGGAATTTGAGAAGTGGGAATTGCGAGCTAACATTTGGCGAGGTGTAATTCGCGAAGTGGGAATTGCACAGCCGGCATTTGGCGAAGTGGAATTGCGAAGTGGAACTTAGCAAAGTGGAAATTGCTGAGCCGGCATTTGGCGAAGTGAGATTTGCGAAGTGGAGTAGTAGTCTATTTATTGGAGAGACAGTAGCCAAATTTCACGATTTTCTTCTTCTCTATTTTCTTCTTTCTTCTTCATTTCTTCTCCTTTCTCTCTCAAATCTGTCCCATTTATTTTCTAGTGCATTAATATTCCTAATCAATGCATTAAACCATTATATTCTCTCATTTATTTAAACTTCAGTCTTCATTCCAAGTCAAATTTTTTCAAGGATGTAATTGGGAAAAATAAGGTGATTTTCTTTGAGCTTTATTTCTTTATTATGGATTAAGTTTTTTAGTAATTAGAATAATTATTTATGAGTTAGCTAAGACCTATTAAGAGCATTTAAGGCCATTAATTTTGGTTGATATGGAAGATGTGGGAAATTATGAATTGGATGAATAGTGATGTGAATAGTGACCATGTTCAAATTTCAAATATTCTTAAGAGATAAATTAAATTGATGATTAGGAAATAAAAATAGAGACTTAAAGATGGTTAAAATTTGATGGAACCATAATATGTATTATTATTTGAGGAAAACTTAATTTCTAGAATTTGGGGATTTTTAGGTTCAGCCAATTCAAAGAAATTGAGGGAGCTAGAATTGAGCAAGTGTGACTAGATTTGAGAGTAGTATTGTGAAGTAAGTATGAATATCATAAATGTCTTGCTTCTTATGAGATGATTGCTCAATATTTATTATATATATATGCTCTCAGTAATTATGTCCTTGCTACATTATACTTACTGTATTCATTTTATATATATATATATGATAATGACTTGGTCATTTCTTGGACCAAGATCATCACAGCCTTTGTAAAAAATGCCAAATGGTCTCTTGACCAAATTTCAGTTTTATGAGAATGTAGTTTTTTTATAAACCCTGAGATAAACATGTGTAGAACGCTCTTCCCAATGAGAGTAAATTCATTGGTCCAATGTGCACAATGGGAGCCTAGCTGATAGGGTTTTTATCAGTGTTCTACCCAGAGGGGGCCATGAGCTCTAGGCGTATGACCGCGCAAGCATATGTGCCACGTTAAGGTAGCAAGGCTACTGATACGTATGTTATAATATGAGATCAGTTCTATCATGTGAGATTTGATAATGCCATCCTTTGTGGGCATTTTATGTTCTAAATGAGAAC